>VWZO01011755.1:14883-164558 GCA_013396975.1 Bucco capensis | reverse complement strand
CTAGTTGGGGATGTCCCTGCCCACTGCAGGGGGGTTGGACTAGATGACCTCCAGAGGTCCCTTCCAACCCAAACCATTCTATGATTCTATGATTTCTAAGTAGTTTTCTGCAGTTACTAATATAAATCCAATCAGATGTGCAATAGTCAGCACATGTTAAATGAAAAAGTTTCTGCTCTGTACCATTGAACCATTTGACTACATCTGTCCATGCAAATACCTCTAAGCATTGTTAACAAAACCAAAGCATGATCTGAAAGAGGAATTGCTGTTACTAGATCTAAGCAAGGTCCCTAGGATCTTCTGTTTTGCATCCAGCCTAAACAACAACATATATGTGGGCCATGGTCTGACATTTGCACTTTGAATACCTACATATTCTGGATGTTAATCCAGAAGACAACCCATTATAAAAGAAAATAGTGAAACATAGGCTGCAGCTTTTGGACTGCATATATTTTGCTTGTCAGGTTATACTCATCATTTCAGGCTGGAAAACCTTATCTGCTGAGATTAACAGATTCCAGGGAACTGGGGGTGGTGGAAAAGGGAAACACACTACTATAAGCTTTCCCCTTACTGACCCTTCCAGTCATATCCTCACAGCTAAACAGTTCTCTCTTTCAGTAAGTCAAATGACAGATGTTAGCTGTTAACCCAATTTAAACTATTTTTGTTTCTTTTCCAGTATGTTCCGATCAGCAGCACGAACCACAAATAGTGCCCAGCAATTGGCGAGTGGCAGATGCCAGAATACCGCGTTTTTCATCTCCTTTCAATATCCTTGACTCATGCATCCTGTCTGAGCTAATGTTAGTTTCCTGATTGCAGTGTGTCTGCACCCTTAGACTCTCAACAAGGGCCTGAACCATCCCAGAAGGCTTACTCTTCCTCACTAGACTTCAGTTTCACTCTGCTTTTAGTGACTGTCAAAGTTATGCCAATTCACATCTAGGCTGTCCAGATTTACACTGGTATAGCAGTCCACAGATTTTCCTCTAATTTGAAAATAATTTTAGACCATCACATCACAATACCATTCAATTGTAACTTTATTTGACCTCTAAGAAGAAAATGAGTTATCACCACCAACAGTTATCATACCACCATTGTTATATTACCACATTCTTCCCTTGAACAAAATGCTCCCAAACCAGATCTGAATCAGAAGAGATCCATTCCTTATTTGTGAGTTACTTGTGTCTTTATTTCCCTGATACTCTGAAATTCTCCTACCCAAATTGCAGTCATGTTCTAGGTACAATGTTTAAGACAATTTACATTTCTACAAGTATGAAAATGAAGTGCCATGAGGGCTAGTCAACGATGCTGAGCTTTGAAATTAAAAGGATGCCTGTGAGAACAGAAGGAAAAATGAAATAACTAAATAAAAGAAAGATTTATTTTGAACTCTGATTCAGGAATATCAGACAGGAACAGAAAGAAAAAAGCAGAAGTGCCAGGTAGCAAATTTTCATGAGCAAGTACCCTAGCTGTGATTGAAATACAAAGAGTTGCAGTTCTGTTGAAAGTCATTAATAGCATTGACTAGGGATACACAATATTTGTCTTTTTTCTTCCTTTTAAGCCACATAGTTAATACAAAATTCAAACTAGGGTCATCACCTTTATTTTCACATGCCACAGCAACAAGCCATGTAAAAAAATACAGAGTTGGACAAATGCTTTATTAAACTACTAATTCCACACTTCAGTTGTGTTCAGTTCCGTGTGCAGTTATTTCCCATAGAGCCCTTTTTCCTTACCATTAGAACCACTATTTCTTTAACATCAAAAATATTTACCCTGTAGATCTTATGACAGAGCAGTATCCTTACCTCTATTTTACAGAGGAATGAACCAAGATACAAGGTCCATACAAGAAGTCTATGGCCCAGCCAAGACTCCAGAGATGCAGTCCCACACTTTGACCATAAAATCACTTTCTCTTCTTTTTTGATCTTTCCTTTCCATCATGAATGACTAAGCTATAAGGAATCTTTATCTAAGGAGTAGGCTTTAAGAACAAATGCACACTTAAGATTATTTGCAAAAACCAATCAAACAAGCTTTTTAAGGAAGACTTGAATCTTACTCAGTTCCAAATAAGTATTCAAAGTGTGCAAGCTTATATGGAACTATAAGCACCTAATGTTGTAAACATGTTCAAAAGTTTCAACAAATATGAACTCAAGGCCAGTGAACACTGCTCTAACAGTCCACAAAGAAACATACCACACAGCCATCCTTAGTTTCCAGAAGATCAATGCATGTACATTATTTGGGCAATGAGACAGTTTTACAAGGCCAAAGTTCTACAGGGTCCCAACTGAAATTTGTTTGCTTAAGTAACAGACTATTCATCTAAGCAATAATTACCTTGCCTTAAACCATGACAGGAAGGGAAGAAATAGTAACAACAGCAGCAGCTGCATACACTTAACACTCTGAGTAGGAAATTTACTTAACTTGAGGCAACAGAAACAGGTTTGTTGGTCAGTTGTTTTTTAAAATCAAGAATAATATTATTATGCCAAGGTGGTGACCACCCAAAGGAAACAAATACAAAAGATGAGGAACCTGAAGGGTAAATGTGAAGGCAGGAAAGAGCAAAGTATGAAAAAGGATTCAAATATCAAAAAACATATTTAGTAAGGTATAAATCATACCTTATATGTTGTGGGTTTAGGCCCAGCTACTAACTAAGGACCACATGGCTGCTCTCTCACTCCTCCCTGATCCATTCCATCCCATCTGTCTGTCCTTCCCCCATTGTTGGGATGATGTAAAGGGTTAGGGCTGAGCCAGCTCTCTATTAATCCCTCTCCCTTCTCAAAGGGGAAAAGAAAGGCAATAGGAGAGAGATATATGAACTGGCAAACTAAACCAGCTTTAATGAAAATGGTATTACTAAAATAAAATTTATGCAACTCCCCTGATGGAAATTAGTCACCATCATCACTGATGCTGTGGCAGGCACTGGGAAAGTCCCAGGTTGAACTTAGTGGCAGATAGGAATGGATTCAGGAGGTGGATTCAGAAACTCATGGGTTGAAGGCAGTCCTCCTCAGATGCTGGCCACTGAAGAAGAGAACTTGACCCACATGATCCCTTAGCTTTGTACTGAATATGACATATACAGAATGGAATAGCTAGTTGGTCAGTTCAGGGTCACCTGAACTGTCCACTCCTCCTCGCAAATGCAGCCTTTTATCCCAGCATGGTATAAAACAGTGACCTTGGTCTGCACACCAATCCTTGGCACTCAACATAAACATCAAGACTATCACTACTAGAAGCAGACACTGTCTGCAAAAACATGCCATTAACTTCAGAAAGTGCAATTACTTAGAAAAGACTTAGCTAAAAGTAAAATTACCAAACAGAATTAGTTCTGTTCTAACTCAAACCGGGATACATGGGAAGAAGAATCAGGAGAAGGTGGTAAAACTCTCACAACCCTGTTCACCCCAGGAAAATCCATAGGTTATGCAGTGCACAGGTGATTTCTACTGTGATTTTCATTCTTCTGTTGTAAAGTTTCATTGAAATCATTCTGATTTGAAATTATTCAGAAGAGTCCATACCAAAATCCATGCTGTGCATCTGACCTATTCAGATGGATATTATTAAGCATTTTGTGAAAGGATCACACATAACCCCCTTGATAGCTGAAAGGAAGCTATCAAAGATGTAGGAGAAAGAATTCTTTATATTCTTCCCAGTATTTTTAAACGTCCCTAATCTTGATCCAAAGCATAGACTGCTCTTGATTATCCCTTCAGACCATTTATAATGAATGTGTGCAGATTAAGACAAGAAATCTCTTCTTCCTGACTGTGCAAGGGCTGAGCACAATAGCAGTCCCTAAGACCCATCATTTTCAGCTTCATTCCCAAAGTTTGCAAAGCTGTATTTAACAGATCTCATAGTTCTATACACCAGAAGTTGATCTTCTCTTCTCTGAAGTGAACACAGCACTGGTTGAGAGGAGGAGAAATCTTTCCCAAAATAAATCCTTTTTAAAAAATACCTGATTTCTTAGCTTAACTGAAAAGTAATTATAATTCCAGGTTTTGTATAAATGTCTTAACATAGGTGTTGCTATCTACATATTTTATTGTATAGCTTTAACATGATGCTTCATTGTATCTTTCCTATGATTTGTTGGGGGGGGGGTTGCTTGTTTGGGCTTTTTTTGGTTGGTTGGTTTTGCAGGGTTTTTTGCACCTCTTAACTGTAGTCTTTGAAACCTCCTGCTGTGCAACCCTGGTAATTATTAGCCAAATCTTTGCTTGAATATTTGTTTTAAAAGTTCCTTTTGGATGTAGAAGTGTTTTGAATTAAGTTGTTTGTGATTAGCAACATCACAATTTTGGTTCATGGACATATTAGACATTCAGTTGTATTGTATCTAATCAAGGGTCAATAGCTTTTCCTTGGAAACTATTCATAGTCTACTGCAGAGTTTTCTAGGAACTGAGTTGTGTTGTTGTTACATAAAATACAGTCAAAATATTCAAACTAGTTAAGAACTAGATTCAAATTTTTCATTGTTACAAATGCAAAATGACAGAAAGTAACAGAAGTGTGACACTTTACATCAGCTGAACTCATGACTAAACACACAGCACATCTGAAACTATTCTGAAACAGTCTCAATATTAAACCAGATTATAGTTATTTGAATTACCACTAGCACTTACAGGCATATTTTAAATTGCATTTATCAGAGAGTGCAACTGAAAGAAGATGCAGAATGATCACGTTCATCATATTCAAAGACCTTATATTACCTATGTCTGTGAGTGCTTATGAAATATTGATTTGCTGCTGCACCCACCTGAACTGATTGTTGTTAGCAAATCATATTGATAAAGTTATTACAGAAGACTGATGGCAGTAGCGTATATAAGACAAAGCTTACTGGTTTATGTATGCATATGATACTATATGCAACACATGTTTAATCAGTAAAAGCCAACATGAGCCTGAACACAAACTGCATTTTACACTTAGTCCCAAGAATGTAAAGAATTTAATTTTTAAGATTTATACATCTTTCTTTTTCACGGGGAGCAGGAACTCTAGCAGTCTTTTGCTCTGAATTCCAAGATTGCTCTTGTATCATCTTATTAATAAAACTGTCAGCCACAACACTGATCTTACATTTTGATAAAGGTTTCTTCATTTTTCTATGGCAAAAAACTCACAAAGACTTTTAATTGATTTTTACTTGATCACCTATTGTCTAAAAGAAAAAAAGTGAGTTTACAATCAAGTTATATTTTGAAACAATGTTGCAGGGGAAAAAAATGAACTGGCTTTAGACAATAAAAGTTGCTAACACATGGCAAAGACTAACTCTGATATACGTTCTCCATTTGTTTTTAACCAAGCTCCGAGGAACTTCTATAAAAATAAAGGTTCATAACTTTCAAGGCTTCCAAAGACATTCACTGAACAGCCCAAAAGCCAGAATAAGTGGAATTATCATTCCGTTACTGTGAGAAGAGACAGAAGATTCAATTTATTACAGTCTGATTTTTTTCAAGACAGCATGATGAAGTTAAACAGACAATTCAACTGATCTTCAGTGAGGATGAATACAGGATTTGCTTGGAAAGTTGTAGGTAATGCCTTAGGGATTAGGAACTACCTATTATATTAGCCCTGTATCTTTTTTTCTCTCAAGGAAAAAAAACAGTAGTTCTGTTTTATACAGGAGGCTGAACACAAAAACCTAAGCACATTTAAATGCTTATCCACAATAATTAAATACCAAGGGTGTTCTTAGCACTGCTTATCTACTATTTTTGTATGAGAAGAACCATCACTACACAGGATGGGGAAAGGAACTCTGCTGCACTTAGAAATAGTACTCAGCCAAATATATATGTGAATATATACAGATATATATATCTGTAGATGTGATTAAGAAACTTATGTTCTGACTTGTTATTTATCACTGCTAGAATTAAGTCATGCTTTTGCATTTCAAGCCTCAAAGACACTGTCAACACTAAAATAATTTTCTTGCTTAAGAAAGAATTAAACCATTTACTCAAAAATTCACTACTACTATTTTGAAGAAATTGAATTTTTACTTAAAGCCATGTGTGGAAGGTTTGGTTTGGTTTTTTTTTTGTTCAGTCTAGTGCTGACACAAGCAATCAGTTTCAGTTCTTTTATTTCCATTCTCATCAAACCTCCCTAGCTCCTAGCTGTAGATTCAAAGTAATTTCATATTGAAAACTGTTCCTGGGTCGTGCCTGTGACTTCTGTGAGGAAGCCACATTAATATTTTTCTGGTCAAGAGCTAACCCTAAATACAGTGTCCATTCTCATTCTTAAAGTCACTTCACTGGGCTGCATTATCAGAATCTGTCTGACATCAAAGCCTAAACACATCTTCAAGTGAATAATGTAATTATACCAAAAATGTCTACATTGTTTTCTGTGCAGCTAGCTCTATTACAATCCTAGTATGACATGTCTACACAACTTGCTATATCTTTCAAACATTATCATGTTGGGGATTTACATATAAAGTGCAGAATATCAGCAAATAATAGAAACCATGAATTTCAATGAAGTGATATCTATTAAAAAGGATCCTATCCCTCTCCTCTTAGTTGAGCCTGAATACTGTAAATGAACTTGGAGTGTAACATATTTTGAAGCAATGGAAGCTTTGTATACTATCTTCTCTTGTACTGTTGCCAGCTAAAAATATTCCTTACAATCTAAAAAATATAGTGTATAAATATAATGATACCTATACCATTCTTGGAAACCTTTGTAAGTTTAATTTTGAGATCTAAGCATTAATGTTTTCAGCCATTCTTAGCAAGTTCCTTGCTGTTCTGTTTGCTGCACACAACATACATCTTAAAAGCCTCAAGCCTTCAGCTACAACACATCATCAGACCTGGCAAGACTATTGTTGATCCCACACATCTGGAAACCATAGCTTCAACAAAACAAAACCAAAACAAACAAAACCAAAACAAACCAACCCAACATCTACAGACCAAAAAAAAAACCAAAAACCCGACCCACAAAACAAACCAACAAAATAACCCCAAAACAAAAAGAAATTCTCACTGCTAATTCTATTTGGTCAGAGGTCAGATGTAGTATATGTTTAAAAGTAATTTTATACATAAATACTATTCTGCTAATTGTGCAGTTCATTCCTATCTTTTATATACTATGCTCAAGAGTGAGTCAAACTCTGTCCCTTAAACACTCTGAAAAAATGCCAGTTTTCTGTCCAAAAGAGAGCGTTTTTTCTGCAAGTAATACAGAACTTAATAACTTTTGTTTCTAGTGATTCTTTACAAAACAACTTTTCATACAAATAGCTGAAATTTAAAACACTGGAAGGTCTTTATTTTCATCTAACTTATAAAAGACAGAGGGGAAAGACATCCAGATAGTTCCCATATTCTTTTTTGGTACTGTTTCAGAGTATGATATATTCCAAGACTATAAGACCAGAATGGCAAGAACATTTTATTTTCCGCTAGTGAATGCTGTCACTGAGGAAGAGGAATACTAATCTTCCCATGAAAGACTTGCTTATGCTGCTGTGGCATTCTGCATCATAGATCCACACATCACCAGTGAAATGACTGTAGAGGTATAGATTTGAGTAAGTATGTTTGCGTACTGGAGTATTTTGATTGCTCCTTCTCACTGTGGTAAGAGAGATGCTTGTGAATGATCTAACAAGTGCCATGCTGGCCCATGCCTGACTAAAAAACCTGAAAGTAACAGGTGCTGTAGCCTGGTCTTTTCAGAAAATATATGTGTATTTCCATATGCTGCCCTAAATAAACTAGCAGTTGATTAGCTTCTGACACTCCAAGCTTAGCAAAAATACACGCAGATGTAGTTTCTGCCACCAAAAGCCATATAAAATTCCATACATTTAAGACAACAGATGGATGCATATAGATACATTCCCTGTTGGCTGTCACCCAGGGTTATTATTTGGTGCAGGAGCCCACCTCCAGAGCTAGCCAGCTTCCCTTCATTGTATTTAATCAATAATGTCAGCCTTGTGTTTGAGCTAGGAGCTTCTACAGTGGCAGCAACTGTGTCACTGTTAAAGGAGCCAGACAAGGTTAATTACCAGTGCGTTTATGTATAAAGATTATCTGTGATGAGAAAGACAACTCAGGAAAAGCACATTGTGACTAAATACAGGTAAAACACTAGGCTGTTTGTTTTTTAGTTTTCCATTACTGTAGAAATAATTTTCTGTCTCACAAGCACAGCTATCAGAGCACAGCTTTTTTCTTTTAGTCATGAAGCTGATTCACTCAATGTTACTTTATTTAATCAAAAATTAGCATCCCTACAGCACATATTTTTCCCTTCATAGGCTATCTATGCTGCTAGGTTGGGCAGTAACTGAGTACCTTTTGCATGCAGATGTATTACAGACCTGTGAAACTTTACCCCAATTTTCTGAGTCTGGTGAGGATGTTTTTGTTACAGCTTTTGTTTTAGAACCAGTACTGTGTCTGCCTCCTAGGGCTGTGAAGTAAGTCTCTTTAAAAAGAGCTACAGATTTATTCTTCCACTTTGAATAAGTGAAAGTGTTTTGTTAAAAACTCCTGAGAGTAAATGGATTTCCTATAGAATCCCCCCCTTTTTATGGGTTTGATGAAAGCATTTGGCACTTAATGGTTCCCAGGCTATCCGCAGTTGAAAAAAAAGAAGAAGAAATCAAGTGTACTGAGTGTTAGAATGTTTTCCACTAACCTTAAAGCAAACTTAATATAAAGAGTTGCTTCAGGTGTCAAATTAACATGGAAGGGTAATTCTTACTTGTCTTGCCTCATCAACATTTAGACTCAGTATAATGTCACAGTTTGTTCTTAAAACTGAACTAAGGGCTGAACCTATCCAAGTAACCACCTGAACGCCAAACCTTTTCCTCTCAGTTTTATCATCTACTACTCCTCCCATTTAAATTTCTTCACAAAAATATGCAAAAATTCTTGAGATTACAGGCAGGTGCTAACTCCTCACAACCTGATCTGTAACAGAGAACTGCAGATTGAAATTTAAACACAATGAACTTCCATTAGATTATTAAAATCCTCATAAGAGATTGTTTTATGTTCCACTAAAAAAGTGATTCAATGAAAAATAAAATATCTCTAACAGAGACCTACTGACACTATAAATACACAGAGGACATGAAGTTGACACTGCTAAAAGGCTTTATATAGGATTATTTAGCAGCAGTGACAGCTTCTGCGGAGAAAACATTATTTACACTGAAGCAGAGAATTATTAAACTAATCTATGCAAAATTTTAGGCCAGTACTAATTATTCATAATAACTTACAAGGAATAGGCAGCTCATTAGAATAAAATAGACTGTTTCAGTTGGAAGTGACCCATAATGATCATCTAGTCCAACTGGTCAGCAATTCAGTGTTGACCAAAAGTTAAAGCATGTTGTGAGGTCATTGTCCAAATGCCTCTTAAACACTGGCAAGCATGGGACATCAACCAACTATCGAGGAAGCCTGTTCCAGTGTCTGGCCACCCTCTCAGTAAAGAAATGCTTCCTTATGTCCAGTTTAAACCTCCCCTGGTGAATCTTTGAACCATTCCCACACATCCTGTCACTAAATACCAGGGAGAAGAAATTAGCACCTCCGTTTCCACTTACTCTCTTTAGGAAGCTGTAGAGAGCAGCGAGGTCACCCCTCGGATTCCTTTTCTTCAAACTAGACAAGCCCAAAATCCTGAGCAACTCCTCATAGGACATTCCTTCCAACCTTGCAATAATTTTCCATCTCTAGGAACATTCCTTCACACATCTCACAGCTGGAAACCTGGGTGGTTGCTTTGTCTGTGTGACTTCACTGGTTCTACCAGGTACTAGAAGCTCAGGAGAAGCAGGGGACACTGCTTTTTGCTGAGTGGTCACCATGCTGCTGCACACCTACCCACTGGCAAATGTGTATGCTCCAAGATCCACTGCAATCAGCTGGGCTGATTGCTTTCACACAATCATGGAATAACTCAAGTTGGAAGAGGCCTTGAAGATAACCAAGTCCAACTGTCTACCTATCACCACCTTGCCACTAAACCATACTGCTAAGTACCATATCTATCCAATTGAAACTTCCACTGCTGAAGGTGCCTCGCTAACAGAGCTACTGACACTGTAAAGGCACAGACAACACTAGAAATTGGCACTGCTAAAAAGCTCTGTGTAGGATGGTTAATACTAGTGACAGCTTTGGGGGAGCAAACATTATTTACGCTGAAGTAGAGAATTATTAAACAAATCTACATAAACTTTAGGCCAATACTAATTATTTATTCATAATAAATTATAAGGAATTAGAAAGTTTGTTTCTATTGTTCATATAATAATACATCACCCACTAATTTCAGAATGACCTATTCCCATTTGGAATAGTTAAGACGTTTCCAACATAAATATTTTACATTTAAAACACTTAAATTTTCTAAGAAACTCAGCCATGTGCCATCCTGATGTTTCTCTTTAAGAAATTGTCATCGTATCCTATTCTCTAGCCAAAATATTTCTCCCTTTCAGCATTTGCTCCTTCTTATCAGCCTCTTAAAGCTCTGTTCTTATATCAGATTGTTCACATTCATCAAATTCAAAGCACTTACTTAGAGAAACTGCAAGATATATCCATGTCCATGCAGAGTACAATGTACAATGTGCCTGTTCTAAATATATTAGTTATTCTCAGTTTATAAGGTCATCTATAGAAAAAAAATCTCTATGGCCATTCAACAGTTTATATTCTTTTTACAAAGGCAGTTCAAAGTGCCTTCAGTTAAGCCCTTTCCCCATAAGAAAGCTGCTTTGTATTTTTCCTTTCAGGGGAAAAAAACTTTGTACTGCAGACATCTATATGATTTTTATTTATATGGATCCTTCAGCAGGAAAAAGACAGACACTATATAACATTACTGTGCGTGCCAAAGAGGTTATTCAGTCACTAAAAATACCAATTAAAAAGAAAAAAAAAAGAACAAGGATAATCATTGCATCCTAAGGTTCTTTCTATCCTGGATAGTTTTGGTATATTCCCTAAAATGAAATGTTGACAACAGACTACTAATAGCAACCGTGAGGAATAAATAGATATTTATATAGACCTATGATATCACTGCTGCTTTCTGCAGTCACTACATACCTCCACACTCCAAGAGCTACTGAATATTAAAGTTGCAGCAGTTTTGGCTTTTCAAACACACTTCTTCAGCTTGGCAAGGTGTTCCCCAGCTCTAAAGGGAAAATCTGCTATGTCAAACTCTCAAGGCAATCATCCTCTGAAACCTAAAATTCTTGCAAGACTGGCTTTTTTTGCTTCTGTTCCACACACAAAAGGGGTTTATAATAAAGAGGAACATTTGAAGTACCTCAGGATATTTCTTACATGCAATCTATTATTGAGCTTCAACAAGACCAAGTGCAGGGTCCTGCACCTGGGTCGGAACAATCCCCACTATCAATACAGGCTAGGGGATGAGATGATGGAGAGCAGCCCTGCAGAAAAGGACTTGGGGTGCTGGTGGACAAGAAGCTGGCCATGAGCAAACAGTGCACACTGGCAGCACAGAAGGCTAATCGCATCCTGGGCTGCATCAAAAGAAGCGTGGCCAGCAGATCCAGAGAGGTGATTTTGCCACTTTACTCTGCTCTGGTGAGACCTCATCTGGAATACTGTGTCCAGTTCTGGAGCCCTCAATACAGAAAGGACATGGATCTGATGGAGCAGGTCCAGAGGAGGGCCACAAAAATGATCAGGGGGCTGGAACACCTCTCCTATGAGGACAGGCTGAAGGAGCTGGGATTGTTCAGCCTGGAGAAGAGAAGACTTCGGGGTACCTACTAGTGACTTTCCAGTACTTAAAGGGAACTTACAAGAAGGCTGCAGAGGGCCTGTTTGCAAAGGCCTGGAATGAAAGGACAAGGGGCAATGGTTTTAAACTGGAGAGGAGGAGATTTAAATTGGACATTAGGAAGAAGTTCCTCACCACAAGGGTGGTGGAACACTGGAACAGGTTGCCCAGGGAGGTGGTTGAGGCCCCATCCCTGGAGGCATTCAAGGCGAGGCTTGACAGGGCTCTGGGCAACCTGATCTAGTTGGGGATGTCCCTGCCCAGTGCAGGGGGGTTGGACTAGATGACCTCCAGAGGTCCCTTCCAACCCTAACCATTCTATGATTCTATGATTCTATGATCTATTAATTATATTGAGAAAGGAAATCATTATCATTCAACAATGAATTTGGCTTGCATTAGGCATTCATTTAACAATGAATGGCCCTTGCATTTTTTACAATTGTTCTTTTAGAAAGGTTTGATGCAGTCAGAGCAAATCTCTCCTAACTAGCAGACATCCACCTGATGGAATCACCTGTTACTGACCAGTCAAAACAGCCTTGTTCAAAGCCATCCCTTGTAGAGCCATATGCAAAAATGCTACAGGCTTATGATCTAGGCCTGTTTCTAAATTCCAGTTATTCCCTGCTCTATGTCTAAAATAACTTCTCCTTTCATGTGTTTTGATACATAGCAGCATAACTTAAGTTAGAATAATTTCCAGACTACAAGAAAGAAGCAAAATAAACATGATTTTTGGTCTGTATGACATAATTTCACCCTTGTAACTGCCTCCTTTGATACAGTTTAAACCTGCTGCCCACAGACCTCTAACAGTCCCTACCTTAAGAGTAAGAGGCATGCAAAACAGAATCATGGCAGGAAGTTTTGTGCATGAGCCATCAGATGGCCAGGTTCACAATCAAAATGCCTTTCATACAATGCAGTGTAGTTAAGCTTGATGCCAACAAACACTGCAACTACTCGCACATTCATGTGTGTTTGTTGTTTTGGATTGTTTGTTTGTTTGGGGGTTTTATTTGTTTGGTTTTGGTTGTGGTTGAGGGTTTTTAGGTTTTTGGTTGATTTTTTTGTCCTTTTTTATATATATACATATTTTTAATATATATTTTATATATACACCAAGTTGGACAAATCTATGCAAGAAAATGGATTAAACACAGAATACACTCTCTACTTCAGGTAGCTCCTGAGCAACATGTTTTTCAAATCTGGGAGAGCAGAGAAATACCATTGCCAGCACTGTGCTCTGCCCTGATACTTTCCCAGAGTGATGCTATTAGGGAGAGAAAAACAAGCTTAGCATAGCTCCAATTTATACTGAAAATGTTACCCTTCTGTAAGCTCACCGTCAGCAAATCTATGCAGAGAAAAGTACACTTTCACCAGATGCCATCTCTTAATCTGAAAATGAACAAGCTGAAAACTATGGACTGAAGAAAAGCTCTTAAGGTATGGGAATTATTTGCATCGTCTTAACAACCATTTATTATGAGTGTTTCCTTTTTCCTCAGGTTTTCTTACTATTTGATCTTAATGGTCAAAAAAGATGGCTCGTGCTACTGCAGGTCAATAATGGGCAATGAGCACCTTTCCCTTGCGCAGTGAAACAGCCCAATCCCAGAAATTTTTCTTCTTTCTTGTCAGTTTATGCATCTTAGTAAACTATTACACCATCCAAATTACTAAAACATTTACAGAATTTAGGGTAACATCCATCTTGGCAAACTGCATTCCAGGAATGCAGTTAATTCTTAAATCTCTTTAATTCACAGGACATTCCCCTGAAACTTTATCACAGACTGATGGTGTCTACTGGAGCATAAAAGCTTCTGTGCCACAGAAGATATATTCTCTTGCACTTAAAAATTGATCTGGAACATAATTTCTTGCAAGTAGCAGTCTGAAAATCAGTAACATTTTCCTGTGATGACATTTTATTCACCACTATATCTGAATAAGCACAATCTTTTACTGGGACTCCATCTCTGTTCCAGATTCTGCACCTCAGTATGGTTCTCTGGATTGCAAAAGGATTGCATATTATAAATTAAGATCATGTTGAGTAAGAAAACAAACCCTTTCTTGTTTTGCATGTTAGTCACCATCTGAGGCAAGTGGAAAGAGGTCAAAACAAAGTTTTTATAAAGAAAATGCTGCCACTGGTCAACAAGTGTTTTAGAGATCTCCACATAACACAGGGAAGGACAAGGTAAGACACTCTATTGTACATCCCATAACAGAAGTCACTTTCAGTTTTCCCCAAAGGCAAGATACAGGGCAAGTTGTCATAACAGTTCTCCTTTCTTTTCCCACTACCAGATGCATTCTTCCACGACATACCTGTACTAGCTACTGAATTCAAATCCAGAAGATGGTTTCACTCATTAATCTTAAGGAAAAAAAAATTCATTTTCAGCAATTATAACTCAGATTATAATTTGTAGCATTTTATGACCCAATTCAGTTCACCAAGGTTACATGAGCAACTAATGCAAACAGTATAGTTCAGAACAGCTAGCACTGAAAACCTGACAGCCATACAGTATGTGTGTCAACATTTTACTTCACATCTATTTCAGTGCAAGCCTAGTCCCAGGAGCTAATTCCTCATTTAAATTTGGACATAAATTAATGTGCCCTTCTCTAGATGGTATCTCTCACTTTAATTTAATCTAATGGAAACCTATTTTGTGTGCTTATAGTCCCCTCCATAATACAATCCAAAGCAAATAGGGATAATCCAGAGATTTTCTTCAAAAGCAAATCCCTGACTTGAGCTAAAATGCTAATGCAAAGGCAGTCCAATAGGCCATATCAGCATCAAGGCCATTATAAAACAGGACCATAAGAAAATAAGGAACCCGGTCAGAAGGCACAAAATTGTACTCTCTGAATTAAAGCAAACCAGCACAGATACCCAAGGAACAACAGACACTGTTACTTAATTCTTCCATTTTATGTTCAAACAGCCATGAAGCCAAACTAGGAGCGTGCATATTCTTTTTTGTGTGTCACACATGAAAATATCTCAGCAAAGGCACGCATACAAACACTTCCCTTTCAGGAGTACTCTTACCTCTGGCACCAAAGGAGTGCGAGTAGAGCATTGGTGCTTGCTCACTCACTTGACCCAATGTCACAGAGGACAAGGACAAGCAAAAATAGAATGTGAACTTAGCTCATCTATTCTTCTGTGCTTTACATTAAGGCTAATATTTTAAAGGAATTTGAATGGGAACTTTTTTCCTGCACTTTAAACCAGTACTGAGTAGTATTTCAATCTCTATGCCTGCTTAACCATATTCTGAAAGTATCTGGCAGTATTACTTCAGGCAACACTTAACAAACATTGCCTTAATGAATTAGGCTAGTAGACAGCATATTTTATCTACTAATGCCCAAAACTGGACATTTCTGAGGAATGTACAAGCTGGATACTCACAGAATAGCACATTCACAAGAGAAGACTTTACCTGGACCCTATTAACATTTCAGCACTTAAAACCTAAGTAATTTCTGTTCTGTGCCCTTTTGCCAAGCACCTCTGGCACTTTCATACCTAAGTATGAGCTAAAGCAAAGCTACTGGCTACCTTCCACAATAATGAGTTTCCAATCTCTAATGAAAAGACTAGAGAGAACTGCACATTTGTTGCACTAGCAGAGCGTCTGCCTGGGGAGCAGCAGCCATCAGACCACATTTTGCCTTTTTTGGCATCCCATTTCTCCTGCCTCCTTTCTTGCCATCAGTTTTTCCCACCTAAAGAGAGTGCCAATACCAACCTAACTTAAAAACTCAACCGTAATATCTTCTTGCCCTTCAGGCTGCTCCTGTCTCCCCTTTCTCCATTTGGTTCTGGAGATCAACAGGACAACAGCAGCAGCAGCTGCATACATTAGCTGAGAACATTTCAGCCGTAACTGAGCTGAGACATAACTGTACTAATGCTCTCACTGTTAATTTGTAGTGCTCTCATCAGTACTTCAGACAACAACAAAAAAAAGGTGTTTTTTTTTTCAATTTTATACATGAAATAACTTCAACCTTGGTGTAACTTTCCAAGTGGTTTCTGCGAAGTCAGTCTGTACATTCATCGAGGCAAATCTTACTACATAGCATTAGTCATAAGGAAAGAAGAACCATCAAAACAAATACAGTAGCAAATATCCCATACAGTAGGAATTCTCCTTCCCAATACAGTCACAGAAATTGCAAGATAACCACAAGTTTTATCAGTCCCAAGATAGAAATTGCTACTTGTAATCATCTTCCTGCTCACTGATATAAGGCTTTCCAAGCAATTCTTATATTCAGACTGTCATTGTGGGCCCTTACACTGCAGGTATAAGCTGTAATAAAGCAATTTTCTCCTAAAATCACTACAGTGACATTAATACATTCTCTATTTTGTTACACTTATCTTTAAGCACTGCTATTGCTCACCCTGTATTGGTACCTATCTTCCTAAAACATTACAACTACAGATCTGTTACCAGACTATTTCTGGATCACTCAAGTCTGTATTCATTACAGACCATTGTCATGGCAGAGCAAGTCCAAAGTATAATACCAATAACATCACAAATGAACATGCCATGAAGGTGAGAAATGCAGAATGCCTATGAAAAAAAGAATTTCTGGGAATGCTAGAAGTTCATCGACAACGTGAAAGCATCATCACTTTAGTCTTTTGTTGGGACTTTTTTCCCCCTCTATCTGTTCTTGGAATAAGTGAGAATACAGCATACAATCCTATATTGTACAATTCTTAACTCTCCTGTGCAATTGCCAAAATCCAGCAGTTCTTCACGTGTCATAACAGTTCCAGGAGTTCTGGGTAAAAGCTCTGCTGACATGTCACGCTCACTCAAAATTTCATAGATGCAGTGGGGATAGGGCATTCAGACTCTCTCCTTCTACAACTAGCAGCTGCAATAACAAAAGCTAGCTACCCAAGACTTTCATTTTATGGGTCTGCATTGATCCCACTAAACGAGACTTGCTGCATTCTCTAGGCATGTCTATATGCCAGCAAGCTCATACACTGCAAGAAATGGCAAGCCATATCCTCTCTTTTAAATTGATGTAAAGAAGGAAAAACTCAAATTAAACAGCTTTATTGCTTTTTGCTTGTGTGTGCCTGTCTACAAGTTTCAATATATCCTAGGCTGGAATGTGTATGATTTTATCATAAATAAAGTGTGATGGTATTATTCAAATTCACCTCTACCAGGATACAGACTGCAGCCAACAGGAATGCCTGAATTTTTTAGAAAACATGGGAAGCAAGTAGGAAAATCTCCCGTCTTGCTCCACAGAGGCAGCAGAAACACCATTTTTACTATTTTAGAGGACTCCCCTCTCTCCCTCTGCTCTTGTGCACTACAATTCTACCTGCACCTAACAGCAGGGTGGCCAGGGACTGCCCTGTTGATGAAGACATTCACTTCAGCAAAACTGAATCAGTTCCACTGCCAGGGAAAATGGACCTGTTTCACTCGCAGAAAACCTACACCAGTGCCTAGGTCTCCTTGTCCAGACATGAAAGGGAAGTGCCACAGCTGGTTAAATAATTCTGCTCAGAAGATTAAGTATGTCTTGCAGGCTGTCACGCTTTCTGTTGTCCTGATAGCCGTGCACTTTATGAAAGATGCCAAGTGCTATTGCAAACACAGTTTGTACTTCCATGACACTAAGTGCTTCTCTGCTCCTTTTCACTGCCACAGACCAGCACTTTTGATCTATCAGCGGTGCTTGGCACACATTCCCAAGGGAAATTCTTTGAAATGTACCTTCATCTTGATCACTGACCTCAAGCTGGTCCAGACCATAAGCACTAGTGCAAAGAGCTGCAGTTGCTTTGTGCAGAACTTTATCTGATTACCAGGTTTCAAAGCAGCTAAACCCAGGCTAATCCACCACATAAAAGATTCAAACTATTTCTAATGCAGGTTCTTTCCTTTAAAAGCTAACAAGGGGCCTAAAATTCACACCAAAATTTAGCGTAGCATTTTTCTGTCTCAGAGCCAGTCGGCTACAGTTTATGATGGATTATATTGTATTAAGAATATTACTCTAGAAATAATAGAGCATTAGAAATACTTAGGAAAATCAAACATACATAATGGATCCAAGAAAATGTTATGAATATGAAAAAACCCCTCTACAAACACATGCAGAAGATGAAAATAGTAATAATTGCTTATGAATAGAATAAGCTGTTCTATATTCTGATACTACTAATATATCCTATATCCTACAAGGACAGAAATGTTTTATATTTTACTCAAAATAATAACCAAAAAAGACAACACAAAGACTAATTCATTTATCTCCTCCATCTGACAGGGAAGTCGTTTCACAGTAAGCTGTGTCAATTCTTTCTAAAAACACATAACATCTGCAACACTTTAAAAATATATATATACATAAATGCTTAGGGATTGGGAGCTCCAGCTGCTGTGAGAATGAAAGAATCCTCGTGACGTCAGAAAACAGGAATTATATTTCATTCACCCTTTTTGCCATGGTGAAAAACAAGAGCCAACATGATCCAGATGTTTGTTCTGGGTGTTAAAGAGCACCTACTTGGTAATTATTGTCCAAGACACAAGCTCTTTCTTTATGGTGTTGAAATAATTGATTTAATCCAGAAGTAAAGAACTCAGAAATACAGCAGCCTTCTTCCATTACTCTTTGGGGTAGAGGACATAGTTTAACATTTTTTCACATTTTCGTATTTAACATGAAGTCACATGAATTTATCCAATGGCCAAACAAACCAGAACATTATAATCCAGTGAGTATGTAAGTATAATAATAAGTAAATAATGAAGCATTAGAATGGCAAGTTTGGTTTCCTATCAAGTCACATCAAAGTCTGGTTTTGTAATACGTGTAATTTGTCAATAAAATCACAACAATTTGTTTGTAATTATTTTTAGTTCTACATGAGAATTATCCTGTTTTTCTTTCTAACACAGGGAGAAACTGAAGTTTTGAGTGCAAGGCATATTGAAACTAACCAAATCTTTTTTTTTCTTTTAAACCCTGGGCACTTTCTTGCCTCCAAACCATTATATCTGAGCTCAAAAAATTCCTGATTCATCTCTCAGAAGTGTTTATGAATACAGCAGCACCAACAATCTGGGGAGAAGACAGTAGTTCTCTCTACAGGCTCATCATGACTCCACCAAGGTCATCGTGGCTAGGCTTCGCGAATGAAGATCCAGGGAGGGCTCCATCCACGCTCCTCATCAGCGCCTTTTCCAAGCGCGCTGATAAAAAGAGGATAGCAGATAGCACCCTCGAGCCTGAGCTATGGATTTTTTTTAGGTGAGACACAGCATGCACAGAGCTGGACCCACTCTTTAGTCCTAAGGTTCATCTGCCAGGGCCTAGCAAGCTTGGACGCTGGCAGCAAAGTCCTTAGGACAGAGGTTTAACCTCTTAGGTGGAAGGCCTTACAGGGCTAAACGAGCTCCATCTGCCCGGGTTTGGAATCAGAGGTGTCCTTCTCCTAGGATGACTGCCAGAAGGCTAATGAGCACATCCTACCCATCCAAGGATTATAGGAACATGGGTATCACTCCCCACACTTTACCATGGGCAATGAGTTTAATGCTCCCTCTGCTGTCGGCACAGTTATGGCACCAGGGGCCACAGCAGACCCCAAGTGATTTTCAGACTGTGCCTGAAAATCTTGCATATAATTTTCCATCATTAAAGGAGAATGATATAGTATATGCAGCACATCCCCTTTCTCAATCTATTTTACAATACCAGCTGTAAGTAAAAAAAATCCCTCATATCAGTTTTCCTTGATTTCCCAAACGGATGATCAGTACTCTTCTGACACAACTGATAGACTTATGCTGCTCTTGAATTTGGATAAAACAACCACACTTGCAAAATTATTAGAGCTCTTGAAGCAAGAGAGAATACAGTATTTTTGCAACAGGACTGTTGCTCTTGAGCAAGCTTAGAATAAAATGGAATTTATTCAACTGCAGGATCCAGACAGATCTAGTAACAGAAGCACACAGGGAATGTTCTGGCCTTGCCTTTTTGCTTTAATCTCCTTGCCATTACCTTAACAACACAGGCATCACAGGTGTAAATTAAAAGCCTCACTAGTAACAATAACTGCGCAATTCTTATCCCCATAGTGGACAATCCACTGTGATGTCTGTAAAGTCTTCTAAACTCCAGTATACTTGATACTACAGTGCAAATAATTAATGCAGCCCATCAGGCTGATACCGATCTTACCTCTAACACCTGACTTTAAAGACTCCATCAGTTGGAAAAAAATGATGTGAGCCATAAAATGAAGAAACTTACAGCTCCAGTTAACTGAGTCTTTATAGACAAATAGTACATGCTCCTTGTGCACTTGCATTATGCACCACATATAAATGAGTCAGAAATATTGTTCGTGAGATACTGCTTATGGGAACATGCTTGCATAGGGCATTTCTTTTTACAAAGTATAATTTATGACCAAATATTGCAGATTCATACAAAATGTGATAGTGTTTGCCCACACCCAACTTGTAGGATCAGAATTAATCATGTGTTTCTGCAAAGCCTGAAATGTATCTTGATTCCTCTGTAAAGAGATAGCATACATGGCACAAAACTTGAAAGTCTCTGGAACAGCTCCTAGTGAAACTTCCCTGAGGGGATCAGGAAAGTATAAACTACAGTGAGGCTTTAATCTGTATCACCACTAGGTCCACGAATTGGAAATGGGAGGAGCCCTTCTAGGAAGACAGACACTGACTGACATCTATTTTGCTACAGAATGTCTGTAACGGCACACTGAAGTTTGACTGGGGGCTGGGTAGGAATGAACCAAAATACTGGCACTAGGTTTAGGAAGGTGGTTCACAACTCAGCTAAGATACAGGATATTTCACAAAAAGTATGAAATTTCAAAGGTGAAATTCAAGTCATAACATACATGAAGATGTCTGCAAAATTTAGCTTTTCAAGCAAGTTCTTGAATAAAATATCAAAAAGAGAAAACAAACAAAATGTATTTAAGTTAAATCCTTTTAATTTTTAAGGGTTTCAAGAATGTGTTGAATTGTTTTGTTGACGAATGATTTCTTCAGAGCTTTGCAGATGTGGAAAACTTTGGGTTAAATCTCTTATTACTTCCATAAAAAAACAAACAAACAAACAAGAGAGAAACTAATTAAAAGTCAGTCTGTAACAACCTGTGCATATGTATAAGAATGAAGGAGGAAAAAAAACCCCAGTACCTAGAATGCTATAACTACTTAATTTCCCAGATCATTCTAACTATTTCTAACATTTTTATGGAGAGCAAGGTGAGGGAACAACAAAAATACTCCTGTTTGTTAGAAAAAAATCCTTCTAATAGAACTATTTATTTCAACATCCTACTGCCAGTTGCAGCAGACAAACTTTTTTAAAACCTGATTGTCTGTGAGGAACTTACTAGATTCACATTGCCAGTGTTCCCCTTTGCCAACAACATGCATGAGTAGTATGTTTAGAAGTGACTTGAAAATAAAAAAAAACACATTTCTTTCAGTAGTCTTTTAATATTTGTAGCTGTATTTGATGGCATCAACAGTGAAACATCTAAAATCAGCAAAGCTATTGGTCTTAATCTTTCTGCATCTTAGATCTCTGCTTGCAGCTCAGAGACCATAATGATATTGTTGCTTTGACTAACACTGTAATGAATTAACATGGAGTTAGACTGCAGCTGGGGTTTAATCAATCTTTTTTTTTTAATCTTCTTTTAAATGAAGTGTTAAAGTGGCAGTGCTGGACCCATGGTGGCTACAATTGTGTTACTAAGTGTACCTGTTTAGGTTTGAAATATTCTCCCTTTATACACAATAGGAAGAACTATTTCTAGGGAATAATTCATTTTGTCCTGAAGAAGGCATCTGAAACAGGTCAGAAGAAGCACACCCTAAAGTCTTCTCTTTCTCTAAACATTTTGAAAGGAACTTGATGACCAGCTAAGGGTCAGGCATCTACATCAGGAAAGTCCCATACCCAGTTCCTGGCAAAGCCTCTAAGAGTTGTGTCATCTCAGAACTTAGGTGAAAGAATCACACCATTATCATTCCAGGACATATTTTTAAAAAAATATATATGCAAGCCATTTTAGTGCCACTACAAACACTTCATATCCTGTTTTTGTCCCCAGAAGCAGGGGGGGGAACAAAAAAAAAACCACCCCAAAACCAAAACTTTACAAGTACAGCAAGTAGAGAGGCAAAAACTAGACATGCAGAGAAAAGTGTGTTCAGAGCACATTGCAACAGAATAAAAACTTCCCAGAAAAATAGGACTCCCTCCTTTTTCCTTCCATGTTAACAGATCAGTAGCAACCTCTGGTTATTTATCACAAGAGTTTTCTGGTGGTTTAGAGGACCGTATGTGTTGCAAAATGGAGATCTGTTTCAACATACAAAATCTTCTCTGGAATGAAAAAGGTTAAAACATATGCTGATGCTAATATAATTCCCAGAATGAATATTTACACAAGTGAAGATAAGTATTCATACATATTTAGCTTTGCAGCAGCCTGGGGGAAAAGAGAAGCATATTTTGTGCCAAGCTAAAGACATCTCCTTGTGTTTTTGTGGAAATCATCACCCACATTCCCCATCCTGACTGCTAATATAAGGCCTACATATCTTGGCAGGGAGAGAAAAATCAGTAACATTTAGGCTCTATAAAAACAAGGTACAACGAATTATCTTTTCACTTCAATAGGGCTAAAATTCATCAGGATCGTTCTTCTTCCATCTCGTGTTCTTGAAGCTACCAACAGACTAACCATATTTTCCTAGCTTAGTCTAATTGTTCAGCACCAGCTGTAAATCAACAGGCACATGAGCAAGCCAGGGAAACCACATGGTCACACTAAGCTTAGTCCTTGTGAATCTCTAACTGTTATTTTTGTTTAACATAGTTGTGAAGGCCACGTACCACTGCCTCACAGTCCAGAGCATGGAAACCACCATGATAACCCTTCATTATAAATACCACAGTTATCAAATATAGCCAGCATTGAAGTTCACAATAGACCACATAATGATGCTTGCTTCAAAAGCCAGAGTGGTCCTCCACTTCCACTCAACACCTGGTTTTGATCAGTATATTTGCATGGAGTTTTGGCTGCTTGAGGCCACATACTGGATATGACACTATACATGTCACACAATCCTGGAACAGGAGACCACAGAAGCAGCACTGCAGTCCCTGCCTACCTTCCCACACTGGTGGCTTTGTGCTGAAGCATGAAAAATTTTCTTCTCCCCATTCACATAGGTAAAGAACAGGAATTCTGTATTTAAAAGTCCAAGGAAAACATGGTCATGGTAACTAGTCAACTATAAAGGACAGTATCATGAAGCTTATTATTAAAAAGCAAGCATTCAATTAATGAAGGAAATAATGTAGGCTCGGAAGAAATAGTAAGCAATAAGAAAGTGAAATAAGCCAGGGACAAATAAGTCAACTCACTAAAATCTAATCATGCTTGCTGCAAATATTTCAACATCACTTTTACACTTTCATATTGTTACCATGCACAGATTCTTCAGGGAGATTCATTTGAAAAAGGTGCATCTTAGCTCCTACAATTTGTGGATGGAACATCCATAGCAACAGGAGAACAGAAGGAGGAGGAAGGACAGAGGTAAAGGTCCCAATTGTTTCTAAACACTTGGGTGAAGATGTTCATCAGTTACATGGGAGAAGCCTGAGACCAAGTGATAGAAATGTCCTTCAAGCACCTTCTCTTAGCTGTTGATTATTGCAAAACCTTTAGCCTCCCTCCTGTCAGGGCACAGGTTCTCTTCCCACCTAAAATCCTGGTTGGCCTAGAGCTTTATGGATGACCTTAGGTCTTGTTGACACTTGGTCACTATTAAAAAAAAAAAGATTTGTATTTTCATATAAGTTTATCCACTGTTTACCTGTTCCTTTGAGCTGCCCAGATCTTTGGCACTGTCAAATGCTTGCATTAGACATGTCAGTTGACCCCAAAAAGTATTCTAAAAGTTGGAATATTAGTAATGCTTTCTCTCTTCTCATGCATTTTGACACTTTCTAATCAAAGCAAGGTAAAATTAAGTAAAAAGGAATTGAAACTACTCCTGGTGGTTTTCAAATTGTACGTTATTCTATGATTGCAAGATTTTTTAAAGGAAGGCAATAAATCTCTCTTTTCCATGCTAATGAAAATTGTAACACTGTCACATAAGATTGCAGACAACTTTTCATGCATATTATTGTAATGTTGATGTTGGCTTCATACATAGCCATATCATTATGGTTTACTAAAGCTTGGGTGTGGAAAGCAAATTACACCCCACTTCATCACCCTGCTGTTTCAAGGGGTTAAATAGATTTGATTTTTTTTTTCCCCAAACTCCTTTTGTTGGAAAACCACTAGAAGGCAAATATGAAAGTATCTATATAACAGAAGCAGATAGAACAAGCACAGTCCTTGTTTTTAGTAAAACATAGTTGTGTGCATCTACTTTGCAGCTGATTTTAAAAACAGGAAAAAATGTCTATGGTTTGGCACCTAATCTGTCCTTATTAGAAAGGAATAACATACCAGGCAATTACAATCATACTAATGCACACGTGGGTTGAAACAATTATGAGAAGTATTAATTCAACAAAACTCATTTTCCTTTCCATTAAGTTAGAAATAGGTATTATCTTAATTACCCACTGTTACCCAAAAAGCAAACTTTGTAGATGTACTCTCAGTAATTTGATTCTTAGATTTGAAGTGTTGCCTTTATTTAAAATGAAGTCTTTCCAGATTTTGATATTAGAGAATCAAAATATTCTTTAGATAAACAATTTTGCCATTTTTTTTGCATTTACAAGTAATGCTTGTAAATATTTTTTCTTGTCATCCTTTTAATATTACTACGGTGTCCAAAAATGTAATGGCATTTTGCACACTTAAAAGATGGGGTTTTATTATGCCTAAACTAGCATATGAATCTGTAGATAAATCTGAAGACAGGGATTGTAATGACTAAACTTAAAGGAGCACCCTTTTGCAGTTTCAACTGGTGATTGATTATTTTCTTCTGAAATACTGTCAGACAAATAATTCCAAGTGTCCAAAGCTGTACAAAACATGGCACATCAACTCTGTGGAGAGAGAAGTACTTTACTCATTGAACAGGAGGAGCTTAGAAACAGTCACATATTTATAGGCTCCCAACCATTACATTTATTCCTATGCTTAACAAGTAACTAACGTGAGAAATCCCTGTTGAGCTATAAAAGGCTCTTGGCAATAATAAAAGAAGTAAATGTTTGCAGAAAGTATTTCACTCATCTGCTTTTAAGTATTTGCCTCAGTTTAGAAAACTGCAGTTAGTGATGACAGTTTAGAGTTAGCATAAAGGTATTCAGGCAACTTGAACACATCCATCTGAAAGTTCCATTCTCAGAAATCTCATTGGGCTTCCCCCTACCCTCTGAGATACCTATCTTTCTTGAAGGGGTTAAGCATGTGCCTGAGAATCTTTCTGCACAAAAGGAAAGATTTGCTTCTGGGCTTGCCCATAACTGCCCAAACCTTGGCATAGCTAAACAAAGGGCACAGACCCAAGCCCTGCCAGGATCTGTGAAGGAGGTGATCCCCTTCCTTGCCAGGCTTTCTCAGCCTACAAAGCATTCTTTTTTTTTTTCTTATCATTCTTATTTATGTTCTTCAAATAAAGACCATCAATCTCCACTCTAAATCCCACCCTATCTGGGGGAGAAGCAGCACCATTACTAGAGCACCTGGGCAAGTAACAAAACATGGCTTTAAATTCCCATCTCTGCTTAAAGCGATAGGACATGAAAAGTAAGCTCTACAGGTTTACAAGGCTCTCTGGCATCTTACTCCACAGAAGTATCTCCACTTGTGTGGAAAAATTACTTCCCAGGTCAGTGAGAGTGAGAAAGAAAGAGATCATAAGGCATTTTACCGCCAGTGTTAGAAAACTGGGTCCAGAAGGTGCAAAAATAACTGCATAACCTTAGAGTTAGAGCATTTATTCAGGATAGAGACAACTGGCCAACTACACTTTGTATTTTTTATTAAACATGACATGATTTAAATGACTAATGGACAAAAGCAAAACTGAGAGCACTCCATCACAGAATACTTTTCTACTTCATGGCTTAAAGCATTCCCATTGGAGATACTTAAGAAGGGTTCAAACCTTTCCATTAGAGGGTCTTTAGTGTTACTTTTCCAAAACCTGAGCAAACATTCTAACCTCTAACTAGATTTTTTATTTTCCTTGTAAGAGTTTATTGTTTCAACAATGTTTTCTGTCTGAGAAGCTTCTGAGGGACACAAGCCACTGACAGAATGGATACTGCAGCTGAATTTTGTAGGAACTATTAGTTTGTTCTTTTAAACAAGATTGTGTCTTGGGAACAGAACTGAATTAAAGCATAACTCAGTATCCCATTAAATATCTGACTTAAGTTTCCGAATATCTGGCTGTACTTGCCAGATTATCACATCCACTGACATAGGATTTATTAAATTTGATGAAACCAAATAAAAGCAGTTGGAAAAGGAGTGCCAGAAAACAGTACCTGTCTGTGTCTTACAATGCTTCTTCCTTAAGGGCAACCGGAGGCTGCAGTAGTTTCAAAATTGCCATTTCAAAACTTTCTGGATCTTGGCCACAGAACATTCTTTTCAAAATTGCCATAGACATAGATCACTCAGATATGGGACACACAGAGACAGAACCAAAAGCCAGAGAGATACATAGCTGTACACAAGCAGTTTCTGACTTTTGATACAGGTCACAAGTGGACTGTCCATAGGTATAGCAAAAAAATTTTTTGTCTCTCAGCCCCTATTAGGCATAAAACCCCTACAAAAAACATTAAATCATCATTCTCAGAGGCTACATAAATACTTTAAAACACTTGTAGTCTACTATGTTTTTTCCTACCCTTCTACACACTGCAGAATTTCCTACTTTAAAGTATAGTCTTACCCTTTGTAACAATGAAGATCACACTTCAGCTTGCTGCTTTAGAACAAAAACACCTTAGTGCCACAGGAACACAAAGGAGACAAAGGATGAGAAGTTCACAACTCAGCTATGCTGGGAAACCTCTCTACTAGTGCAGACACACTGAAACCCAGTTCAGCTGACAGGAATTGGAGGAGTAGAAAGCTCAGCAGGTGTTTGCAATTGCTTTCAGATGAAGAGCATCAGCAAAATATAATGGCACCCAATAGCTGAACAAGTACTCTGGNAAGGCGCTGATGAGGAGCGTGGGTGGAGCCCTCCCAGGATCTTCGTTCACGAAGCCTAGCCACACATACATACATACTCTGGGGTTCCCACCTGCCTCTGTCAGACTGCCTTTAAAAGAGCAGGCCTCCAGAAAACATACTGCTGCAAAGAACTTGGGTGAGGACAGCACTGGATGTGAGTATTTATGACTTTTCTTTTTCAGATGTGTATGTTAATTACTGTTGTATCAGGTGGGCATCAGCTCTGGTACAGCTTTTGCTTTAAAAAAAAAATCCTGAAGCACCAAAAAATGACACACACACTCTCTCTGCAGTGATGTAAATCATTTCATAAGAAACTTGGCCCTTTTGAGATGTTGTCAGTCCCTGCAGGCACTCCTCATATGTGTGCAACGGATCAGCAGGACTGCCAGGAGCTGTGGAGCCAATGCCTAGATTCTGGGGAAGCTGACAAGGTTATCTGCTTGCATCCCACAGAAAAGGACAGGACAGCCCAGCATGGAAACAGACCTGCAGGCCCTCTAAAACCCCCAGGGGGAAGCAGGCAGGTGTTGCAAATTAAAATTTAGGTGCCACAGAAAGAGGATTTTTCCTTACTTTTTGAATAAGGAACATTTTAAATCCTTCTAAGGTCTCCTCTAGAGTTAGCCACAGTTAGAATACTTGGTGTTACTTAATTTGTTCTCCAGTTAATGTGGATAAGGGGACATATGAACTGCAGAAAGATAAATAAATATTCTTAGCTATCAGAGATGTAAGACCTATCCATGGCATTTTTTTTATTACACAGACAATGGAATTATTTACATAAGAGTTACACTTTTTAATATCTTGTAAACCCTGAAAACATGTAAAAAGTAACTCTCAAAATAAGAATTGGGGAAGGAGGATTTCTCTTTCACCAATAAATTATTGATAGAAAGGCAAATATTTCATATAATTCTGCTACGTTACAGCTTGTAAGTTTTTTAGCAGTGTTACCGTATACCTTGTCCATTTGCAGTTCACTTATTCATAGAATGGCCAGGTTGGAAGAGACCTTAAAGATCATCTAGTTCCAACCCCCCTGCCATGGGCAGGGATGCCAGTCACTAGACCAGGTTGCCCAGGGCCACATCCAGCCTGGCCTTGAACACTGCCAGGGATGGGGCATCCACAACCTCTCTGGGCAACCTGTGCCAGTGCCTAACCACTCTCTGGGTAAAGAACTTCCTTCTAATCTCCAATCTAAATTTCCCCTCCTTCAGTTTATAACCATTCCCCTTGTCCTATTACAATCAGACCACCTAAAAAGTTCCTCCCCTTCTATCTTACAATCCCCCTTTAGGTACTGGAAAACTGCTATAAGATTCCCTCAAAGCCTTCTCTTCTCCAGGCTGAACCTGACTAAGGCATGGTCACTACACCCTAGACTTCCCTCTATCACCACCTTTTTAATGAGGTTGGTCAGTAGCAGGTCTAGCAATGCATTATCTCTAGTTGGTATATCTAGAACCTGTGCCAAAAAGTTATCATCCATAAATTCCAGGAGTCTCCTGGACTGCCTACACCCCGCTGTATTGTTCTCCCAGCAGATGTCTGTGTAGTTAAAATTCCCCACCAGGATGAGGGCCAGTGAGCTCAATGCTCACTTACATGAGCAGTTCCTTGTGTTTTTGTGCATGGCTACTAGGTATGCAACCTTGAGTTGTTTACACATTAGAAAATCCCAATGCCAATGTTTCATGAAATTGGCTTAATATTCCAGTACTTTAAATAGACAAGAGTTTCAGATCCATTAACTCTTATACCATATATTAACTAGTAATTGTAATGCAAATAGGTGGGTTTCAGCTTAGAAGTGGTGGTATTAATAACCATGCATTTCATAGGTGGTAAGAAGTGTAGAGTATGTATATTTTCGTGACAGATTTTTGGCATTGACTGATGATTCAGTCTTCTGTTTGAAAAAAATGTGGTTGCTGAAATGTAGTTAAAATTACATTTTTCTGTACCTTTCAACTTTGGTAAATTAACCTGCTTTGTTATTCTTATGAAAACTGTAAGGTCACCCAATTTTGAAAAGTCAAACATCTGATATAGGCAAATTTCTCCTTCCTCAAGATAAACCAGTAAAGCAAAACAATAATGCTATTAAAAAAAATAGTTGTTCGAGTAGCAGAGATAGAAACACGACCTGAGTGCCACATGGACCTCTATACACGTGCTTTCATCTATCCTTCAGCTCCCTGTTGCAGTCAGTGTTATTGAAAGGACTAGTAAACTCAGCTCTTGCTGGCTCCTGTCCCAGCACACACACAACACTGCCTGTGCACAACTCGATTGCTCGTGCAATGGCACAGAAAGCATGGGAGGAGAGAGCTCTTTCTCTTCAGGGATCACATTACAGCCTGAAGCATGAAGCCCAGCTTCCCTTATGAAGCCACATGCTTTCTCTGCAAGATACTTTGTATTAATGAGGACAAAAGGTAAACAGTGAAACGTCCCTTTGTGCTACCATGAAAAATTTCAACAAGTTTTCCTAACAGGAAATCTCTTCCCTGACACTTGATTAAAATTAAGCAATTTGGAGGCATATTTTTAGTTGTGATATGGCTGCTTTTTGCCACCTTGCACTGCTGCACTTCCGGCCAATGACTGCAGTCAAAGCACTTTTTAAATGAAGCCTGAATCAGGACAGTCCTCAAGTTGTTTTATGGCTTGTGGAAGGCAGCCCAGTCTGCAGAGGACCATACAGCTGCAGGAGTACAGAAAGTGGAAAAATAGGCCACTGTTAAAAGCTTGGTAATTCTGAGCATACATGAGAGTAACTGCAAACTGGTTTAACTTGGAACCATCTATCTTCACTTACCTGTTTGAAAACTTAAGGAATTTAAGGTGTCTTTGGAAGTAAGAAAACTTCATAGTGAGTTGCTCTGATGATAAGACTAACATAATTTCAAACTTATGGTGCTTCAAGTAAGAACACAATGGAAGCTGGCTTCCTGCTCCTTTTTATTTGCATGCCAGAAACAATTTTTGCACCATCTGTGATCCTGTTGCAGTACCTATGTGGGAATAAATATTACCTTCAGACTTTATCATAGATAAGACCACACATGGCAGAAGGCATGAAGAACAAGCCCCCTGGGGCCCTATTCCCAGATGTGGCTGAGTCTCCTCCTCTCATGAGTAAGCAGCTGGTCAGCTGCTGCAAGGGCAGCTCCCTCAATTCCAGCTCTGCACATAACTGAGGGCAGCAGGGATGCAGCCATTCTCCCTAGTCAGAAAGGAGCTGAAAGGGAGATTTTTATAGTTAGCCTGTAATATATGAATATCCTTCCATGTTCCCAGAAGAGAGATAAACTGGCTGTATAGCCACTTTGCACCAGACCAGAACAACACAATAAATCAGTAATGCTATGTCAGGTCTGGGGATGTGAACTCTGGTGCCCAGTTCAGGTGTTTCTCAGTAGCTTTCAACATAATAAGTAAAGAAAATGCCTGCCTGAAGATGCACTTTACAAGGCTATCCAGTTCATAGCCCAGGGGAAGCAGGCACCTCTCGTATCACCCTTCTTCCCCTCACAGTGCTTTGATTTTAGTAGTATGTCAAAACATCAGACATATCTCTATTCAAGCACAACTTTTGCATGGAAGTCTCTGTATAGTGAGCAGCTTTCTGGCTTCTTTTTCATCACAGATCTTACAGAAGTGCAGCAGTTTCAAAGATTTTTACAAGGAAGCCTCAGGGCTTGTTCACCAGACTTCAATGGATATGTTGGGACCATGGTATAGGGAGGCTGAACTGTTTGACTCCTATTAGCATTAATAAAGCCAGGAGGCTAAATGCCTGTGCACCATTCTGATGATGTACCCACATCATCTGCCAAGTAGCCTGCTGTCATTTCTAAGTCCTTTGGGATACAGTGCTTCCTTCTTCTGTATCAGGGTGGCAAAATAAAACAAATAGGCACAGCCTAGTTTCCTTCAGCTAAGAACATCCTGCAAAGTACAAGAACTGTGGAAGTTTTGCCTCAATTTTAATAAAGAACCCTCTAGTTGCATATAAAATTCCTTCCATATAAGGTATATAACAGCATTACAAAAACTAATTAAAAAAATCCTTAGCAAACACAAATGACAAACTGCTAACAACATATTGGTTTATAAAAAACCCACAGCAAACACAGAATATAGACTACTAGCAACCAAATGGTTTAACATGAAAGAGTAGGCTAACAGTTACACAGAATTCATGGTCCTGCCAAAATTCTAGGATATTTGGATTACATGCACTTCTTGAAAATGACAGAAAAAGGAGGTACTTTTCTAGGATCAAACATGAGGCTGCTGCACAGCTGAAGCAAGTAGCTAATTTAAAATTTAACCTGTATTAAAAAAAAAAATTCCTTCATTCTCTGTTCATGAACACCTGCAGTTTATATCACACACATTTTCATTGGAAACAATCTGTTAAATCTGTAAAATTATTATAGTGTAGTCCCACAGTATGTCACACTGTGGCAGTAACTTTGATCTTGGCCCCCGGGAAACACTTTTTCATGTGGGCAACAGCAGCAGCTGTAAATACAATGTTAATACTATTTGAGTATTAAATTTCCCTTTTGTTTTGCTCGCTGAAGTTTGAGGGCTTATGCAGTACTACACTTCCCATATAACATGCTTTCAAGTTGCTGAAGTTTCAAGATAATCTAGTAAAAGGACTGTCATAGATGCTTTTACAGCAGTGTTACAAGTGGAAAAAAAATGACCTCTCTGTTTCTTTCAAATCTTGGAAAATATACTTTGGTGATAAATCTTTATCTCTGAACATCTTGATCCTCTCCTCAGTTGCCTCACAATTCACAGCTTTTCTGTTTTAAGCTAGTTAGAAACAACCAGTTGGCTAAATTATTCTGTTACAACCTACAGATATACTGTATGTTTCTGTTTTTCACGTGAGTAGTCTAGTTTAATAAAAAAGTCTCTTCTAAAATTTTATTTCTGTCCCTGATGGTTGTGTCATCACAACACTAAAATTCTAGATCACATCCTGAATTTTCCATGACAAAATAGTACAAAAATCTGCCCTTAGCTTACTACCAACCTATGTAACCTACCAAATACCACACAGCCATCCCAATTATACCTGCAGTCTGTGGTACAAAGATTACATTATAGTCTGAGCAGTATACAATAATCTGAGCGAGATTAATGCTACTCTGTCCCCTATAAATTTTATTCTGATGCAGTTGCTTTGCATTAATTTCTTACTTGTTCACATTTTAGACTAAGAAAACTATAAAGATTAGGCACTTCTTTTATCTTCCATGTACTGAGTGTATACCTTCAGTAAGAATATTTATTAAAAAAACAACCAGCACACGCATTCTGTTAAGCAAAAATTTGCATTTATACATATATCAGTAATTTAAGTGCATTTTGCCTTTCATGAACACTCACATTAAAATTAAGTAATTCTACCAAATGGCATGCAAACACTCTGAAGTGTCCAAATTATCTTGATTTAGCCTATCCTGTTCAAAGTTTTGCATTCTGAATGAAATACTCAAGTCCCAAGATCTATTCCTCTTTGTATGCTCTGTACACACTGGTATCCAATGTATATAATGACATCCGTTTTTATTCGTTTTCAAATACCACTGTAATAGCCAGTTGTGTGCACACAAAGCTTTTAAAATGCATATGCTGAGTTCTGTGCCTTAGGGCAAGTCTCATTTTAGCTCTTTGGTATCAGTATAGTTCGGGAATGCAAGGACTGCAGCCTCAATTTGGGGTCTAAATAACAGATCTCTTGTGTCTTTTCCTGCAGAGTGAGCATGGGAGGGTAGAATAATGGCAAACAGGCAAGCACACTTCCTACCAAGGCAGGTACATCCCTTTCCTCTTCAAGCCTGTGAGTAGCATCAAGCACCAAGTTGAGATTTACAACAGCCAGGAGGCTAACGTTCATGAATTCTTCATTAATCAGTCATCGGTAAAGCTTTTAAATAACCACGAGCAAGGACTAGAAGGCAGTCCTCTGCTTTTCCCAGGCAAGAGCTCTAACTGCCCCGGGACACCAAAATAACATGACTACTCTGGCACAAATTCTGTGCACGTTCCTTCCCACCTCGTCTCATTTACTTGCGGAAATAAGTACATATTCCTTTAAAATGCAGAGTGGTTTCACAAAGGCAGGCCATATTAGAATAAATTTTAAGTGGAAGATTGGGGTGAAAGGTGGGCATAAACCCCTTCTGCTAGACAGAGATTGAACCAGGGCAATGTGATTGCCCACACTGCCTACTCATACTTCTGTTGGAGGTATGAATGAGGACTCCTATCACCTGCTGCTGCTGCCGCTGCACTTTATGCACAGCCTGCACTATTAGTCATGCTAAGAGCATGCCAGCTGGATAGAGCCCCTCAGGTGAAACAAACTGAGGAATGCCTTACTTATGAAACCAAATTAGGCTTAAATGTAAATTATGGCTGGGCCATTCCACACTAAGCTAGTTCTGGGATGCCCAGGAAAAAAGAATTTAAAGCCTTTAGGAAATATTGGGGTTTTTACATAGATGTGTGGCTAAAGACAGCTGCAGGTTGAGTCTACACTCCCTTCAACCCAGCTCCACTAAGACTGCTCTTTTTGAGAAGATGGACAGGCATGCCAGTGTGGCAACATGCTGAGGGCTCAGAGAAACGCACAACTGAAGAATTCAGGAGGCTCCAAGTTACCTGGCCACTTAGGGGAGATATAAAGTCTGCAGTTTGGGACAAAGAGTCTTAAAGCAAGTATTAGGTACCTTTATTCTTTCAGATTTGCCCTCTCTTGGCTTTCTTCAGAGTATTTATATGCTGAAAAGTCCTTATAAAACAAATTCAAAATTTTAGGGAGGAAAATGACTTTAAATAACTCAGAGGAACACTACACTGTTTACTGTATAGAAGTCAACAAACTGCATTATATACAATGTGCAAAAACCTGAAATGATTTGTCAGAGTAAACACTTATAGATCTGTGACTTTAAAATATTGCAGTATTGTTTAGTAAAGAGTGTTTGCTGTAGTTCAGAAATAAAGATTCTGCTAAAAAAAACCCCAACAAACCAAAACAAAAAAAAAACATTCTAAGTTCTCCTTCCTTTCCAACAGCATCTTGATATCCAAGCTGAAACATTATGGGTGGTGGGTCCGGATGGGTGGTCTACTAGATGGGTGAAAACCTGTCTGGGCCCTGAGGCCCAAAGGGTGGGTGGTTAATGGTGTATGCCCTACCTGGAGGCCAGTTACAATTTTTTCCAGGGGTTTACTCTAGGACCTCCCTTGTCTCATATCTTTTTCAGTGACCTGGAGGGGAGATCAAAACTCACCTTCATTGAACTTTCAGCTGACACATAATTGGTGCGTGCAGCCAGTCTGCTTGAAGGCATGGCTGCCATCCAAAAGCACCTAAGCAGGCTGGAGGGATGAGCTGACAGGAAACACAGAAAGGACAAATGCAAAGTTGTGCACCTTGAATGGCTGAAACCCTTTCACTGCAACAGGCTGAGGACTGTGTGGAGCAGGTCTGTAGAGAAGACCCTAGTGGACCATAAGCTAAAGATGAACCTGTTCTGGCAGTAATGAAGGGTAGCAGTTTTTGAGGCTGTATCATCAGGAACATACACAGTAGCAAGAAATCTGTCTATTCCCTTTACTTGGCACTTGTTAGAGTATCTAGGATACTGTGTCCAGTTTGGAGTCTCTTGAACAGGGAAGGGAAGACATTGATTAACTGGATCAAGTTTGGTGGAAAACTGCTAAGATGCTTGGGGCCTGGAGCAGGTGTGAAGGTGTTCTGTGAGGAGAGGCTGAGGCTTGTTCCACTGGGAGAAGGGATGGCTTCAGGGGGACCCAACAGCAGCCTCCAAATGCCTATGGTAATTTTAGCAAGAAGACACAGCCACAACAGTCAGTAGCAGGACGGAGAGAGACAACAGTTACCACCTGAAACAGGGGAGGTCCCTCTGGAAATAGGAAACTACTGTTTTACTATGATGGCAGTCAAGCAGTGGAACAGGCTGCCCAAAGAGGCTATGCAGTCTCCAGCCTTGGAGGCATTCAAGATCCAACAGGATCAAGCCCTGAGCAGCCTGGGTTGACCTTAGGACTGCCTGCTTTGAGCAGGAGGTTAAACTAGAGACCTCCTGGGGCCATTTCCAACCTGAATTAATCTTTGATTCATTACACATTTTAAGACCTTTCCTGGAGCTTTCTAATCACTACCTTCTTTTGCTTTAGCATGAAAATCTTTTAAATTATTCCTAAAGTACACCTCTCTAAATAAGTGCTCTATTCTAGGTAAGTACTTTCATTTTATATATATATATATAAATTCTGAATGCTGCAGCTTATTTTGAAGGCCTCTTCATAAACTAATGAAAGCAAAAGCAAGCCTTTTAAAATGAAATCGAGAGGAGCCATGTAGGATTGAATTAATGCCTAAGGATATTCTGTCATATTTAAATGCAGGAAAGTATAACTACAAGTGCTACAAGTAGAAAACAGAGCTTCTCAGATAAAGAAATTAAGACTTATTTAAGAAAATTAAAAGGAACTGCAAATGTCTGGGTGACTTAAATTTTCTTCTTTTGTTACTATGGCTACAATAAAGAATTACCAAAGGAGAGAATTGGATTGGTACGGTATTAAAGATTTGGCATGCTGATTAGTAGTCTCCTTTTACTACTCTGATAGCCACAGAGTCATTTCTTCTAAAGCCCTTAACTTGGAATACTTTTTAGCATTGTTTTGCAAGTAAATGCCAACTCTATTTTTTACACTTTTGTCTGTATATTTTTTTTTAAAGACTTGTTCCAATTAACATACTTTTGAAGTCTAGACTTCGCCATTTTTTAAACACTCCAGACAGCCATTTATTATCAGCTTTCTAGTGGTAGTATTTTCTTTTTACAAGTATATTATATAGTATGTTTCCTTTGATATATAATCATTTATATGGTTCCACTACACTTTTGGCCACACAAACCTGTACGTGCATTTGAACATAAGCTTTTTCTATCCAAAAATACCCCTATAAAACTGAAGTACATCCAGCTTTTATACCATTTTAATTACATATTTTATTGTATTTTCCTAACATTATAAAAATATATTTAAAGCCAAGCTGTCTATTGTGTGTTTGAAAAATGACACACTACATCTTTCATCTGAACACTTATATTCCTGTTGTATTTTGTAATCTAAGTCTGAAAGAGGTACATACACAAATAAAAACAAAACATGCAAAGCCCATTTACAAGTAAAAACAAAAGAGAGAAAGAAATTAGCTACCTTTCTTGAGCACAGTCATATGCTAAAATATCAAACCAGTTAGTGAAAAAGAACACTAAATCAAAAAATGAAGAGGTACGTTATTTCTATGTGTTAGGCACTGAGCATGGACTCAGATTTTGATTCATTCTTGGCTCTGTCACAGACTTGATAAGGGCAAGACATCTAATCTCCTTTCTGCCTGAAGCAGTGGTTCCTAAAGCTGATCTGCCTGCTGGCTGCCTCAGTCTTGCCATCCTCCCCGTCTCAACTCTGACCCTGACTGAACTATTTCAGTATGAAAAGCTGTATGAAAGGGTTTTGTTCTCCCCTTCCACCTTTTTCTATAGCTTTAAGGCACTGAAACAGCCCAAAGGCTGGACAAACATTAGAGCTAGTGTGAAGAGAGGATTGCTGGTTTGCCAGCAAAGACAAACATGAATGGCAACAGCCCTAAGTGAGACTTAGTTACACTGCACGGGACAGCAGCTTCAGTTTCTCTTCCTGTAACACTGGCTTAGTGTTGGTTCTCTATTTCATCCTTAGTTATCCTAAGTTGTTACCTGTAGCTTTTATTGTTTTTTAGCAGTGAGCCATCTTAGGTTAGGCCTGAAAATATTTGTGGACACTGATTAGCTGTACATAAACAACAAGTGCATAGAAGCATTAAAGGAGTGATGTTAGAGGCAGCAAAAGGAGGCAACGAACGGATTTTTGCCAGTAATGTGTTAAAATTAAAGGCTTCTGGCAATGTGTTTCAGCAGATCTTTAAGAGTATGAGAACTATTTGAAGGTACTGGAGGACAGTTATACTCTCACTCTTCATCATTACTATTAATAGGTATTCTTATAGATGCATTAACAACAAAATCTGCACTAATAAGACCAAACAAATCACAAGGACTTCCTTGAAAACTGTATTGACCCAAAGATGGAACTAGGGGTCATCAATGCTTGGCCACATTTTCCTCACAAAGTGATTTGTTTTCTGTTATGTCTGTTCTGGAAAGAATATTCTGCTCCAGAAATGGTAAATCAGACAAGTTTGTCCAATTCATTCTGCTTACTGTTAGAGCAGAAAAAAAGCTGTATTTGGCCATGCCTCCATGATGCTAACATTTTTTTTCCAAAGTAAAAGGAACAGCTGAGGATTTGACTGGAAGAAGGGCCAAACTATGTTTGAATAAATAAAGGGTTACAAAACTTCTCTAGGAGAAAGAATTGGAAAACATTTAAATCTGAACATAACCCTGCTGGTTCCCAAGAAATAATGGGACAGAAGATGCTCGTATTTCTTCTTTTGCAAACAATCTGGGGACACCAGGCATGAAGTAGGACAGTGCTACTGTTCATGTTTGTGAGCAGAATGCTAGCTTTTTAACATGGGTTGGATAGGTGTAATTGCCTAGAAACACCCCAAATCTGTGGGTATCGAGGTCCACAGTATGTGTGACCTGAGAATAGTTGTTAACAATGTTCTTCCACCTTGCAGAGCTCACTGAAATACCTGAATAGCAAGGAGGCACACCTCACTTATCTACATGGGTGGACAAGACAAAGATCTGTGTGAAAGAGCAGACAGATAATGCAGGGGTCTGGGTATCTTCCAGTAAGCAACATGAGCCAGATAGAAGTCCCTCACAGCAGCAGTCCTTACAAAGACAAATGTTGTCTATAAAAACATGTATATTAAGATAATTTCTTAAGTTTCCTTCTTCAAAAGCTTATATAGGCACTTCATGTACATAAGAGGGCTCATGGGCAATAGTAGGACTACTCATGTATCTTAAACGGAGCTCATGTGTAACCCTTTGAAGAAGACAGCTCTTGGCATATACATGAAACATGCCAGTGGCAATAAGCTGCTGCTGACAGTGAAGTTCTTTAAGAAACTCAGATCAGAACTGAGCATTCAGAAAAAAATCACTGGGGAAAGGACTGGTGATCAAATGGCATACCAGCCAGCTGCTACCAACAGATGGGTGGCACTCCTGGCACACCCAGGAGCTTTTCCAACACTACAGTGAGAAGTGGGGGCAGGAACGGGGACACAGGTAGAAAAACACGCAAGGGAAGTGCCAGGGGAAGTTGCTATGATTTTTTTGCATAAACAATAATGATCTCATTTGAAAGTTTCTTTTTGTTCCCTCACAATTTGCTAGTAACTAATAAACACAGAAAAAAGCTGACCCAGTGCAAAAGACAGGTATTTAGTGGCTACTGCTGTAGCATCAATAAACTGGCATGCAGACTGAAATATCAGAAAAGGACAAAGACTAGACAACCATGTAAAAATATTTTTCCATTAATAATGGCTTTTTAGAGCTAACAGAGGTGCAAGAATTCTGCAATATGAAGTGATTCACCAAACCCTATACATAATCCTTACAAGAAAGCTAAAACTGATCTGGGAAGTCTAGTGTCAGTGGCTACTTTGAATCTTCCACACCTCAGGATAAGCAGCTATAGAATCTTTGAAGAAAACCAATAAACATGTTAGGAACAATCAAGACTATTTGAATTATTTTAAGGTCCATGTAAAACTTCCTTACTGTTTTTGTGTGCAAGACACTCAGGTGATACAGGGATTTTCTACAATAAAAAAGCTCAACAAACTGTCACAGATAAACTTCATTTCAGTGACTTACAAAATAACAGTACCACCACCACCCTACCACAAATAATTCTAATAAATTTCAGTGTAGAAAATAGATGTACAGATGCAAGGATTTTATGACTCACTTGATGACACATCACATCTTAGCAGGATGTGAATAACTGTTACTTCAACCATCAACTATTCAGTCTTAATTTGATGCTATTGTTGGGCATGAAATGGCACAAAAGCACAAACATGATAATTGTTATGTGGCACTAATTGCTTATATCACATATTAATATTCTTTAGAACAGAGATTCAAGAAAGTGCAGTACAGATCCCATGCTTTCCATTCAATTTCCTCAAACTCATGTAAATCTGTAAATAGAACTGTGGGGGAAGTATTTGCATCTAATGCCTGCTGTTCGTGGTTAGGAATGAGTCAGATAATCTATTAAGTCACTGGTGTAGGTGGGATTTTTCAGTGTCTAGGTTGCACATTGAAATACTGTAGGCAGAAGAAATCAGTTGTCTAGTATAATCACTTTGACAGGAAAAAGGCATTGGCATGGCACTGATGTACCATGTAGGTGCAGCAGAATCTAATCATAACTCAGAACAGTTAAATCTAGAAGCTTTTTTAGATCTTGTAATTAGGTTTTTCCTTTCTCTGGATGTAATTTCCCCTAAGGAGCAACAAAAATAAGTGCAAGAAGAAAGGAAAAAACCCATCATAAATTCTTATCAAATTATTGTTTGCAAATAGAGTTTTCAGATAAAATTCTAGAATAAATCCAATATTTTCACAACATAATTGAGTGAGTATTGACCCCTTTTAGAAAAAAAAATTTCTCCATTTCTCTCAAGACTTGTCTCATATCTTCTTTCTGAGTGGCTTTTCCATTTTAAATAGAGACAAACAGATACATTAATAGGAATGTAAATCCCGAATGAAAAGAAATCAACTATAAATACTAAAACTTTTATTTTGTGATCATAACTGAAACATAAATTATGTACCTTATTTTCAGTAGTGGCCTATTCTGATTCCTTACAAAAGGAATTACACTTCTATGGACATAAAATTATGAGTGATAAAAACTTCTGCAAACCACATGTTTACCTAAATAATCTATTCAACTATTAACTTACCAAGGGTGCTTTAAAAATTCCTAAGTGTTCACTGATCATATCAATTATTAATATATAATATACGTGTGAAATTTGTCCTATATATTTCACTGTCATTTAAGTTTTCTCTCAGCTGCCTTGAGGTATCAGTCAATCTCCCCGTCCCTCTAAATTTATTTTCTCTTTAAAAAAGGCAAACAAGCAAACAGAAAGATAATCTGAAATATGCATTATTCAGTCAGCTTCCTATGTTATTTTTACCTTTAGGTGGTTCACTGAGATATGCACCACAGTGCATATCAAGGTTATAGCACCTAGTCAAAGAAAACACATTTCTTAAGAAATACCATTTCTCTCCCAAACTTCCCACTGAGGCCTTTTTTTTTTTACCTGAAGTATTATCTTTTTAGACTGATTTCCTAAAATACAGGCAGATGAGCAATTGGCATTAAGAAACTTGACACTGTAACACTCAGACACAACAATGACACAATACATCAATGATTCTGTCTCCAAAGAGGTCTGGTATTAAGTAGCTTGAAGGGTAGTGTTACAATATCCCTGTACTTACTAATAAACTAAATACATTGATTGGGAATAGTGTGTGACCTTCAGGACTTAGCACACCAAAAAATCTATATATTTAAGTACTTTTCCCTGAAATTTCAGGAATATAATACTAGCAGCTGATAAAAAAGGAACATGTGGAAATGTCCATTGAAATACACTTGAGGGATGTTCTGCTGGTTATTATTTCTTTACAGTGCAATAACATCATGCATATTACTTATGTTGTGCTTTCGTTGTTCCACTTCATGTGTCTATACACTTAAACAGGCAAGGGATGTGGATTATGGAATGGTGAAATGAATACTGTATTTGCCAAACTGAACAAATACTAGTGCTACTCAATGAGACAAAGGTGGCCTGCATGTACAACTCATAAATTGTCAGCTGTCTGTCCCTAATTCAGCCAACCAACTCACAGCTTGGAAATGAAGGCTTGAACAGCTCCATTATCAGCCCAAATCACCTAACCTGAAGACTCAGGTGTGTGAGAGTGTTTGGGTTCCTAAATGCGTGGGCTAGCAGAATTTCAGTACCTAATTACAAGAGTGAATTCCACACAAAAGAAATTTGCCTCCTACTTGGACAGAGGAGAGCCTGGAGAACCTCAATTTTCCAGCATCCCTGCCGGGTACCAAGAGCCTAGGCTCAGCCTACACAGCAGTCTGTGGGATATGCAGTGGCAGAGCCTTAGATGTCCCTCTCACACAGGCCACACCAGAGTCACAAACGGGCTCTGACTCCTTTGAGGATGAGGCCCAGCCTAGCAGGGCTGTGAGGTGCTCAGCCTCGAAAGGCTGTGAGGTGCACAGCCTGCTTGGAGGTGAGAGGGATTTCACAAAAGGCAAAGATCCCCATGTAGGACTCCCATATTCCTGGCTAAATGTCACCAGCATTGCTCTTGTGCTTAGTTTAACCCTGCAGCCCACGAGTTTTTCTTTAACTGAATGGGAATACAGATTCAGCTGAAATAGCAGAGTGCAACTTCATTCTGCTTTTGCGTTAGCCTGAAGATTTAGGCAACTGTCTGACAAGTAGGGAGATAAGGAAGGTGAAATCATCTATGTTTAGGAAGATAGGGGATCTACACTCTTATGATTCGGTTGAATAACCTGCCTTTAGTCAAAAATAGTATAGCCATATCAGCATGGCCCTGTTCCTAGTTAATAAGCTCTACTCCAGCCATATAAGCTGAGATGTAGTGTTACCTTAACACAGTTACACTGTTTTGATACTCAAACCAGTGCCTGCACTGACATCATATGGCCAGCTAGGTGCTAAATGAGACCTAATTGGCCTTTTTCCAGCTTGTACCATCACAAAATGAAAAGATAATGTCAGGTAACTAACACCAGGGACCTGATGCTGATTCCCTTTCTGAATGTAGCCTTGTACAGCTTCTGAAAGTGGTTTGGTTCACTTCAGTCTTTGACATTGGCCTCTCATCACTTTCCTAGTACAAATGTGAGCTTCATCAGTCAAACAAGAGATTAAAAAAAAAAGTGTGGCTGCTACCATATTAACTTAGCAAACTCACTTGATTGTTCTTGAAATTTAAACTTTTCTTGCAACTTAAAGAAATCAGCTAGAAAATGTCTTTACGCATGTCTGTTCAACAATGTGTTCAAGGAAGAACAAAGAAGGGGCAAAAAGAGAAAGATAATCTCATGAGAAAAAGAGAAGATTCCTGGAAACAAAAGTAACACTCTCAAAATACATGCCACTTTTAAGAAGTAATTACTGTGAGGAGTTTTTGTGATAGTCTAGTTATTCTTAACTTCATTTGCTTTCCAGAGAGTCCATAGTCTATAAAAGGACTGGAAATTCCTATAATGAATACTATAGTGGAATTTATTATGCCAGCAGAATTAAGCTTATGTCAACACTTCCATTACAAAATCTTGGTTTTAAGAGTTCATAACTTGTCTCTATAAATACTGCATGCCCCACAAACATTATTGTCTCATAGCATAACATTGTTGCAGTGATATATTGATATTAAATGAACAAAAGTCTTAATTAGCAAAGATGGAAGAGGGAAAGTAACCTTATTGCTTTATCACTACTTATTTTGCAACAGTGTGTTTGAAATGTAAAACACTGGTTTGAGGGGCTTTTTTTTTGTTAGGTTTTTTTTCCTCTTATAATTTAATGCATTATCACTCAAGATTCTTTCTGTGAAGATGACTAGGTTGCTTTTTGGTTATTTGTGTTGGGTTTTTTCCCCCCAAACCATGTCTACTACAAAATTATGTTTTGGTCCCAATTTGAAAAATGAGACTCTACAATTAGTGTGGAAGATGAAGGAGAACACAATACTTACACATCTGCAGAAGCAGATTAAATGGCACAAATGCTATGAGAACAGAGGTACCATCCTTGCTCTGTTCTGCCTTACGTGTCTTCTACTCAGTGCGACAAGAGCAAATCTGATGTTGCACAGGAACAAAGCAATGTTCAAAGCTTTTGAGGAAATACTTGCTGGATTTATGGATTTACTTCAGAAATCCTAACTTTGAAAGGAGAGAAGAAACCAGGTGTTGTAAGAGCTATAAAGCCCATGGTAATTAGAATGGGGGTAGGGAGCAGCTTTCCAGTTGTCACAAAGCATAAAATAACAGCATTGGAGGCTTCTGTGTTTGAGACATTGCTTTGCATTCTTTGCCACCCATTCTTTTGTTATTTTTTTTCATGAAATTACCAATGTGATACGTTTGATAGCGTAGTAAATGAATGAAAATATGTATATGACATACAAGAATATATGGTAGGAAGATAAAGCTAATTTCAGATATAAGGTAACAGCTGAAACAGACATGTATGCAAGCATGGGTGTTTTTACATTAAATGAACAAAGCTTAGCCTATGAATGCACAAATAAGGAGATGCATATACACACACAGAAATATCAATTTTAATTTTGAAACATCAATCCTAGAACCACTGTTCATCTGGAGCTATGTTGCTAACTTCATGTTATACTTAAACTCAGTGTAGTTCTAGGACTTTTTTTAATTATATCAATTTAGATAATCAGCCTAAAATTTTATATTCTTACTCATGAGTTTTTACATNCAACCTGGCCATTCTATGATTCTATGATAAATTGGGATTTTTTTGCAACAGAGGAGTGAGAAAGAAGAAAAAGATATTCAGAAAAGCATTTGAATATTGCAAGATGCTTTAGGTTAGAAAGAAGCATTTGACATGTCTATAAAGAAGATTAAGAAATACAAAATTTCCCCGGTTACTTCAGAAAGAGTCTTTAAAAATAGAAATAAATATCATTAGCAAATTCAGCCAAAAATTAAAATGGCTGCTAGTGAAATACTGAACATAGATCTCTAAGATATCAAATACATGCTAAAGAGGAGAGAAGACATCTGACCTGGCTGCTTTCAATATTATGTAACAACCAGATAAGAAAACCAACTTATTTCTATCCCATTAACCCTTGCATATCCAAATAACTCATAGACAGTAAATTATTTCCTTATTACCCTTCAAGTTATAGGTGATATGAAACAATGGCAAGGAAGACACGACCACTATAAGAAGTCTTGGATTTTCAGGTAATTCATGTTGTAAAACCCAATCTTTACTGGGCTATATTGTCTCTAAAGCAGTGGAAATGCAGGAAAAAGCCACACACAAAATGTGGAATACATTGTAATCTTTAAATGGCACAGCACTAGTCCTGCTGATTTGGGAATGATATTGCAGTAAAGATGTGTTTAAAAAAAAGCCACAAAGCAATTCTGGTTTAATGTGCACCTGGGTTACTGTGGGAAAGCAGAAGTCTCAAGATTATGAATGCTGCATGCATCATCCCAGCACTTTGTGGAATAATAACATGGGTGAAGCACAGTCTTCCTTTTATGTGGCAATGCAATTACATGCCAATAACTTCTTCAATTCCATTTCTTTTTCATTCTTTAGACCCCTGGGTTAATCTACATGGCATTTTAACAAATCAAGTTCTATTTAAAAATTCATTTTGTATTCCATATTCAGAATTTGAAGTGCCTTGTAAAAATCAGGTACTATCACCTACACCCAACAGGGTAAATTAAGAGAGTGACTTCATCAGCATTACATTGGGCATCAGTGGAAGCAGCAGGAATGTAATGCTGAATTCCAGTCCCATAGGCTACCAACTTGAAGGAATGGGAGGAGGAGATGATGCTATTGTGTTACAGCTGGAGGTATAGTCTTTGCTTACAATAGCACAGAAATCTGTAGTTCAGAATTGCCATCTCAATTTCTCTGCTTTCTTGTAATGTATAATACCTTTAGTGTTCTGTTCTGAAAAAAGGAGGAGAAGCTTTCCCACTTAATAAGAAAGGGAAATTCATTACTACTTAGCCTATTGATTTGTCAGTTCATTAAACATGTTTCTGGAATATCACAAAATATGCAGACAGTTTAGAATATGCCTCTATCATCATAAAGTTTTGATTTTAAAATAATAGTAATTTAACTGCAACCTTGGCAGAGAGTGCATTAAGCAAAGATCAGCATTAATTTGGACAAGTCTCCTTTTATCATGCTAGTAAGAAAATATTACCATTAAAATGAGCTCTTTGTAACAAGTATTAATAGTGGTAGTCTTCCATCTTTTGTGCACATAGATTTTAGAAGGAGCTACACAAGTGTAGCACAGTGTAAATAGTGTGACCTGCTGTACACAATCTGTATGTTTAGGTACTTAGATGCATTCCTGCTTCAAAAGTGCATTCCTGCTCTAAACGCTGTGCAGACACATGCATAGAAGACCATGTGGGAAACTGAACAGCTGACAGCCTGTTTGAAGGGACCCCATCTATTCTTAAAAACAGAAGAAAATAAGATGAATAGCTGCAGATTAGGGAAAACATCAATATAAGGGACAAATAAAAGAATTCAAAAACAGAGCTAGAAGGTCTCCAGCCCAGCTTTCCCAGACTGAAGAAATGCATGTTAATAGCACTAAACTTTCACCTTGTTTAGGTAGTGTCATGCACCAGAGGTGAAGAGGTGCATGGACCACTTAGCACTGCACAAAACACAGCCCTTTCCTCAGTGTACTTTTGTGCCTACCCAGCAGTAAAGTGGATCTGGTTGTGTTTGGTATTGGGTGAATGAATCCATATTCATATGGCTGATATAACTAAACTAACAGTCAACACAGAGATGGTCTTAAGTTCTCTTTCCGTGTCTCCTAAAGGAACAAAGGTATTAGGCAAAAAAAATAATGCATATGTCAAAATTTTTTCTAACTTTAGGTAAAAAGCTGCATGTTCCATGATAAACAAAAAATTATAAAGATCTCTTGCAGGATGAATGCATCACATTGTTTTCCTCTTCTTCCCACGTGAAGCATGGAAAGCTCAGGAAAATGTACTTCACAATATGTACCTCTGGTAAACAACTTTGATGGAGCTTCAATAAAAAGAAAAAAGTTTAAAACAGTAGAAAATGAAGCATAATGTCTCCCATTACTGAAAATACTACACCCACAGCAAAAATGAAATCAAGCACAATAGGCTAAGAGAACATCAAGGAACTTTACACAAGAAACAGAAGACTAAACTTTCAAAGTAAAGATATTCTTGATTGCACAGTGGGAGAAGATTGCTAAGAGATGTATCCAAGCTAGCTATTTTTAAAAATTAATTTTCCACTTCCCAGACTTGTGTCTCAAAGTACTCATGTCACATAAATGGCAACTGCAGCAGCTTGCTCCAGCTGCAGAGGTTTAGGATTTGTTGAATTAAATAGTAAGACACTGGAGCTGAAGAGACATGCTGCAAGAATTAGGAAATAGCCAATAAATTCAAACTTTTTTTGATTAAAGCTAAATATTAGATGGTTGCTCAAGTCATAGGAAACTCATATCAGAGACTTGATCCTAAGTTTTTATGCATATTTTATGTTTTAAGCGAATGCTCAATCTCTTGAAGTTTTCCTCAGCCATGTGCAACCACAACCAGCTCTTCTCATTACATCCTTGAATGGCTTTTTGAGAAAGCAGCAAACAGCCTCTCCAAATCCCTGCTCTACCTTGTATCCTCTATGTTTTGCAGGTAACGGTCAAAACACAACATGAAATAAGAACAGCTGGAGTATTCAGAGTTCATTGAATTTAAATACAATGCATGTCTCCTTTTAATCTATCGAATGCACATTCCACAGTCAGCTTGAATCTGCTACCAAAGCTGTTCCTTTTTTCCTTGCTGCAGTTCAGGTACTCAGTATACATTTTTTCAAGCCAAAGAAACAATACATTGGCCAGGCCTCCAAGAATTACAGCTCACTCTTCCTAAAGTAAATTGCTTGCATAGGACAAAATGTTTCTGCTGAGAGTTTATGAAAGTTTTATGCCTACAGAAATCAGGAAACTTACCTATGTCCTTCCCCAAGACAGTATTGGTGATAAGACTCACAGATCAAATTATATTGCTATAACTATAGAAAAATTCACTTTTTTATTTACTTGATAAAAAGCTAAGTGCAGCAACAACAACAAAAAAATCAGTATTTTTGCCTATAATCCCACTACACAATCACAAAACCAGAAGCTTCTGTAACATGACAAAACTTTTTCAAGTATCCAGGTGGTAGTAACTCCCATTACTGCATTTCTTTAAGATGGACTGACTGACATCTCTGAGCTGGACAAACTTGGCCACTCAACTCCAAAAGCAGTTGTCTTCCTGACAGGTCTTTGAACATTTCCACCCCACATCTTAGACGTATCAAAGTTCCCCCTTCATTTCACTGTCTCAAGAGTTCTGTCTCTCCATAGCCAAGATTGCAAATGCCAATAGCAGCTAGTGGTTGACAGACACTCTCTGCATCGTCCACTCTTCCTCCTGCACTCTCTTCACACTGTCTTTGAAAACAATCAGGTTTTGGCAACTGAGCAAATTACCAACAGACAAATTAATATACATCAACAGGAGTTAGAACAGACCCTGGCTGCACTTGTAGCTAGCACTAGTGCAAAATGAAATGCACTAGCATGAGCCACCATTTACAGCTGAGGCATACTGCTAGTAACTGCAGCTAAGACCAATGATATACTCTTTCTGATGGCAGGATGGCAAAGACAGTAAAACATACCATGAAAAAAAGAAAAGGACAGGAAAATATTCTGACAAAACCTATTTCTTTTAAAACTTGATAAAGTGATGATAACCAGAGAAAATGGTGGGAGCTGAATTTCATTCTACAGCCTGAGAGAAGCCATCTGTGATAACACGTCCAATAAACCATCCCTCAACACAGCACATTTGGTACTCAGGTGTGCAGGCATGGCAGATCTCTCACAGTACAACATATCCTCTGGCAGGATCCTCTCTGTCCCTGAGGGCATACCCTCACAGAGCCAGTCAGGAGTGCTCCTGCCTCATTGGCAGTTGTGAAGACTTTTACAGAGGTGCAGGTGAGCCCCCTTCAGCCTGCCAGAGTCAAGGTGCCCATTAACAGGCAAGTCTCTACCAGGCTTTGTTTCAGTATCTTACACTACAAGACAGACTCAGAGCAATGTAAATTTCATCTGCCTGCAGCTGAGAGGCACACCCTAGCCCTTCAGAGCTTCTCAAGCAATGAATGCCATCAGTTCCAAACATGACTGTCTTCCTTTATAAACACCACCCTTAGCCTTCCCACACCCAAGTCCCTTTTCAAAGATGTGTTCCTGCCCTCATTTTCTTTTTGCTCAAAGGTGAGATTTTCAAAAGCAATAATAAAGTGAGACCCTAAACCCCACTGGTTCCCAAGGGGTGCTAGGTCCTTACTTTGTGTCTGTAAAAAAAGAGTTCTTCTGGCTCTTTCATTTCTCATCTATAAAGCTTTTTTATTTGCATGAACTAAGTGCTCTTCTCTGCTTACTGATTCTATTGCTTAACTACACTGATCTGAAACATCCAAAAGGACTGAGTGTTTCTACTTTCTGGGACCTATTAGCACAGCTTGAATGCAAAGAGAAAAAGCACAGGCTCAGGCAGTCTAGATTCACAGCTTGTGTTTCAGAAGGACATGTACGAAAAGAATACATGGAAGTGACTAAAGCTAAATATTAGATTATAGCATCCTTATTTTAATCTTCTTACATTTTCCTATGAGAGGGAAGGAAATGTAAGTTTTAAATAATCCTGGCTGAGGAATGGGAGTCCCCTTTCTGCCAATCGAAAATGATTTCTCTAGCCATTTTCCTGAAACATAAAAATAAATCTGTGCCTGGCCTCTTCTCTTGCATTTAAATAAGAGGGCTTTCTTGACCTCACTGCTTAAAACTGTCCCACAGGTCACAGAGAAGACATTTTTCATTGCAGCCATCACTCTGAGTGGCCTTCAAGGAGACTACAAGGACAGAGAAAATTCTAAAATCCATTAAGACTGCTTAAAACTGTTAAAAACTAAGCTAACATATTTAAAGTAACAATTTTACCTCACCCCACAAAGCGGTTTGACATGATCAAGTGTGGTTAGTACAGCAGTGATATGTTAATGCAGGTACTTTACAGAGTAAGTTATTTATATGGAGGATCTCGTTCACTGCTTTCACACTGGAATGAATGCTGCCCTTACTGATTTAAATGTCAACCTGGAGCACGAGTAAGGTGAACTGCACCACTGCTCAAACAAATGCTCTATTTGTTGTTTCACATTCCCATGGGGCAAAAAGTATCAGGATAGTTTAACTAGCTCTTCGTTCCCTTTTTCCCAGGAAAAGACTAGGATGATATCATTTGCCTTTACACACTCTCTCAGAGTAACAAGTTCAAGTCAGTGGATCCTGTCCACAGTTGACTCCCAGGGGTACTGGTAGCCAACCCTGTATGCTGTGGCCTATCTGTGAGCTGGTAGTTATCCTGCATGGCACCATTCCTGGCATTGCTGCCTATGGACAACATGCCATGAAATGGCTCTTTTAAAATTTCCTAAATGACTAACAACTGATGTCTATTTGCATTTATGAGGTATCTTTTGTCAGGGCAAAGTACTATTAACAAGTTTGAGGGGAAAATGGCTATGTTCTTATGCACTATGTAAGGCACAACTAAAACAGAAAGACTATTAGGTAAGCTACTTGGTAACGAGTTCAAAGGCTATCACTTATACAAGAAACTTGATCTTACTTGAAAAATAAAGGTGTGATTTCACACAGGATATTGGCCTAGACATAGGCCTTTCCCTATCACATAACATATGATTATTTAATATCCTTATCTGCAATTTTTAACTTGAAAGTAATGATTAACAAAGCAGATATGAACCCTTAGAAGCCTATTCTGGGAGAAACTGAAGTAAAAGAATTTGTCATCTATCAGATTGGAAACATTATGAGGCAATTTGACACCTAAGTATATCCTTTATAGTGTAAGGAAATACTTGACTCTCTGCTATTAATTCTTAGTTCTATGATGATTTTAATATCTCAGTATTAAGATGTAGATTTAATCTTGGTGGAAATTGTATACGTGCTAAAACCAGAATGGCTGAGGTTGAAAGGGACCTCTGGAAATCATCTGGTCCAACTGCCCTGCTAATACTGGACCACCTAGAGCTGATTGCCCAGGGCCATGTCCAGACAGCTTTTGAATATCTACAAGGATGGAGATTCCACTATCTGCCTGGGCAATATCTGCCAGTGTTCAGTCACCCTGATGTTTCCTGACATTCAGAGGGAACCTCCTGCTTTTCAGTGAATGCCTGTTGCCTCTGGTTCTGTCACTGGAAAGAGTCTGGCTCTGTCCTCTTTGCACTTCCCCTTCATGTATTTGTACATGTTGATAAGATTCCACCTGAGCCTTCTCTTCTCCAGGCTGAACAGCTCTCTCAGCCTTTTCTTATATGAAAGATTCTCCAGTCCTTTAATCAACTTGGTAGACTTCTGCCGCACTCTCTACAGTATGTCCACACCTCTCCTGTACTGGGGAGCCGAGAACTGGGCACAGTACTGCAGGTGTGGCCTCACCAGTGCTGAGTAAAGAAAAAGGCTAACCTCCCTCAACCTGCTGGCAGCACTCCTTCTAATGCAGCCCAGGACACCATCAGCTGCCTTTGCCACAGACACACATTGCTGGTTCATATTCAGCTTGGTGTATGACAGAACCCCCAAGTCCTTTTATTCAAAGCTGCTTTCAAGCTGAGTGGCTCCAGCATGTGATCTGCCCCTTTTGAACACAGTAAGCTCAGATGTGGCAAAGCAAACCAAGCTTATGACAATGACAATCATCTCTCTGTTAGGCAGGGCCCGTGCTGAATTTCAACTCTGTCTGATCACATCATGCACAAGACACAATTTATTTAAAGGAGCTGTGTCTTACAGCTGCTGCTGAGGACATTACAGCCTGTAATTCAATGCTGAACTAGATGAGCATCTGGTCCAAGGCAACACAGATCTTTCACTTTTTCCCATATTCACAGACTCCTAATTTTTTGTAATCGAGAATCAGTTTTCTAAGTAGAAACCAGCCTGTGGGGCAAGGACCACATGCTGATCATTTCTCTCAGCAATATATACAGACTACTCCCCAAAGAGCCAGATGCCATAAAACAATCAAGAAATTATACCCTCTCACCATATCCCCAAAACCAAGAGGTGATTGTTCCTGCCTATATCAGGAGTTTGTGCTAAGCTCTGAGATTTAACTACACAACATAACATGGAATGAGACTATTGTTACAGTTTACTGAATGGATCAGAGCTCTAGTTGCTTAAGCCTCTACATGAAAAAGCTTTATTGTACCTCAGACATACATTGTCTTTCAGCACTTCAACATGAGACATGAAAAGTAACTAAGTGGGTCACAGGTGATTCCACACTGATGGAATTTTGTTCATTTGAATTCTTTNCAAGCCTGTCCAGGTCCCTCTGAATGGCATCTGGTCTGGGTCACCTGGTCTAGTGATTGGCATCCCTGCTCAGTGTGGGGAGGTTGGAACTAGATGATCTTTAGGGTCCCTTCCAACCTGGCCATTCTATGATTCTATGATTTATCAAGCCTACTATGACTTCACAATTAAGTGAAGCCCCCTCCCCCCAAGGCAATTTCTGCAGAGCACCTCCTCTCTCTAAGTACAAAATCACAGAATAGAATCACAGAATACCTAAATTCTGCTTAGCTGCACAAAGATGCCCTGTGGTAGACAGGCCACCTTTTTGTCCTCACTGAAGAGTATAATAGTCACAATAAAAGAGATGTCACCCTGAAGGAAGAATGAATCAGAGGTGGTCTAGCCTTTTAACACCTGAGGAGATATGAGTTTATTTTACTGTTTTTGAGGAAAATTCTTCAATGTACAGGAAAAGAACCCAGAATAAAAAACAATTAAGGAGGATGAAAAGCAGTCCCTCTCCTGAAATTGTGGAAAACCTTGAAAAAAGACAAATCAAAGCTTAAACATTATTTACTTCTTGTCAGTCTCTAAACAAAGCCTTTTAAACATAGCAGTGCATTTAATTTTACTATATTTGAATTCACAAAGTTGCTAATTGTACTGATCACTATGTGATGCTGTTCTTCAAAAAAAAACCCTCAAACATCATGGCCTTCACTACCCTTCTCTCTTCATGTAGGTCCTGTCTGAGATCCCAAGGCACACTCCACAGACATGACTGAAGCAGGACAAAGTGAGACAGATAAACAGCTTTTCTTGTTAACCTTGTTAACTTTTCAAGATGCTGCACAGTGAAAGAAAAGCAGGCTTACTAAGAGAAAAGTGGTTTGTCAATCACTCTGAACAGGAGAGACACCAGGACCAAGCTGAGCTGGATCTCTCTTCAGCACTGGAGGATCTGAGGAAGGCAGCATAGGCTTAAGTCAAATTGGCACTTCTGTCTTTACTTCACAAGGCAGAATACAAGCTTGCCAAATTGTCTATATGGAAAACCATTGCAGGCTGCAGAACTTTTTAGAGGCTCTTTGAGAAAGACATATGTTGTTCAGAAAATAGGCCTGTAAATGAGGTATTTCCATTGATTAACCTCATGTCTCTAACAAAACTGCCTCAACTGGAAGGGTTAGCTTTTGACTTCATGCTCTAAGATTGTCACAGAGCATGATTCAGAGCAGGAATTGAGCTTACATGCTCTGAATCACACTTTCAAGAAAGTTGTATTTCTCCCATGAATGAGCTGTAAACTTATTTTACTTTCAATAGACACGGGGAATTCCAATAAGGCAATAGGCAAACTATCTTCTCTGAAAGCTTTGTCCAACTTATGCTGAAAAAGTATCTATATTTTTACTCTGTGATTTTGACAGACAAACAAAACCACTGTCCCTGGGTTCAAAAGGTGCATGAAAGGACTTTGAAATTCAAGTTGTTTGATAAAGCATCCCATGCAAAAAAATAGTATGAAGAACAAACAAACTAATTTAAATATCATACCATATCACAAGCAGCATCAGAGAAGTCTACTTATCTTCAGAGCTTAGTTTGAATGAGAATCTTGCAATCATTATTCTTTTAGCATCTCTGCATGAGGTTTTATGAGACAGCTTTCAACAGCAGCACTACTGCTGTCCTTCAGAAGTCAAGCAGAAAGTAAATGTTGCCAATTTTTATTTTCAGAGTTTAATGCAATCAGAATGAGACTACTTAAGCAGCTAGTATCTGAATTGCAAATTTGTAAGTTTCCAGACAGTCCTCTGTTAGAAAGGAAATCAGGCAACACCTCACATTAGCTGATACAGTAGCTATTAAGGAAGGTAGCTTTGTGCTTCTGTCTGCTTTTCCCCTCCATACATCCTGTTGTACCATCCACAATTTTTTCCCTCCTCTTCTACTGAAAAGGAGCTGTAAGCTTAAGCAACTGGGCAGACAAAGAGTGAGGAAACTTAAAAGATTTTAAGAGCCAACAGATCTGAAGTTAACGCCCTTGGTGACTAAAGTTTTGGTGCTGCTCCACATCACTCCCATGCTGGCCGCGGCTGACAGGAAGGTTCCAGGAATGTGAGTATCTACAGAATGCATAAAACAAGGCTCACCATCAGTTAGCAGCTCCCTGTCTATTCCACTGGGGGGAATAATTACTTTTAGCTGAAGCCATTTATTGGGAATATGATAAAATCTACAAAAGCAGCCTATGCTATTTGGATTTTGTCTGCTTACAGGAGCTACTTTATTCCATTCAGTTGTTTCTGCTGCTTGGGCCCACTGGAAAAGTCATTACCTTCTTTATTCTCAAACAGTGATGTTTACATTAATGCAGTTCAGCAAGTCATGGCTTAAAATAGAGAGTAACAATTTAAAATTCTCCACAAAGATGAAAGATCAAAGCTTGCAACCTCTATTCAACATTGAAAATCACAGACTTTCTACTCACTTTTGTCAATGCTTTTCTACACACACAGCCTCCTGGGCATTCAGTTGAGATGACCTGTAACTGAAAGGCAACGTTTGCTTGTTAGTAACTCATGATTAATATCTTCAGTGACTTTTTATCACACTTATTGCTTAAAACAGGACAATTAATAATAACGAAACAAAACCCTCAGAGGAGTATTTCCCGAATGCTGTGTGTAATGCAGGTATAACAAGCCTTGACTCACCTCAAGGCTTCAAGAAGTTAATGCTCCTCAGAAATACCTGACTGAAAAATTTCATCTTTGGGTGATAAAATCTTCAGAGGGAGACATTAAAGCCTCTCAGTGGGGGAACTTAAGCAAATTAGGAGAGGTAGATTATGAAATTCTTTCTGCAAGTATAGAAACATAGAATCATTAAGGCTGGAAAAGAACTCTAAACATTAGGTTCAACCACTGAGCCACCACCACCAATGGCCACTAAACCATGTTGTGGAGTGCCACATCTACATGTTTTCTGAACACCTCCAGGGATGGTAACTCTATCACTTCCCTGGGCAGCCGGTTCCAATGTTTAACCACTCTTTCAGTGAAGAAATATTTCCTAATATCCAACATGAACCTCCCCTGGTGCAACTTAAGGCCATTTCCTCTCATCCTGTCACTTGTTACCTGGGAGAAGAGACTGACCCTCACCTTGCTCCAATCTCTCTTTGCTGGTGAGAGAGATTAGGTTTCCCTTGAGCCTCCTCTTCTCCAGACTAAACAATCCCAGTCCCCTCACTTGCTCCTCATAAGACTTGCACTCTAGACCCTTCACCAGCTTCATTGCCCTTCTTTGGACACACTGCAGCACCTCAGTATCTTTCTTGTAGTGAGAGGTCCAGCACTTGGCCTTGTTGAACCTCAGCCCATTGATCCAGTCTGTCCAGATCCCTCTGCAGAGCATCCCTACCCTCAAGCAGATCAACACTTCCACCCCAACTTGCTGTCATCTACAAACTTACTGAGGGTGCACTCGATCCTGTCCTCCAGATCACTGAAAAAGTTAATAAACACAATGAGCGCCACAGCTGAGCCCTGGGGAACACCACTTGTGAGTGGCCACCAGAGTGTGAAACAATCCCTTTATGCTAGAGAAGTACTAACCATAATTACTTCATGTATTACATGCAATTCTGAAGTTTTATATCAAGCGTATTTTTCAAAGTTTAAGACCAAGTACCGACAATATCCAAGGCATCTCAATTAAACCCAGAGCTGTGCATCTTCATCCCTTTCACTGACTGCAAGTGTCCCTGCACCACCTGCTGAGGACAGCCTTGCACCTAGGGATGACAAAGGGTCCCAGGAGAGGAAGGTGTCAGAGAGCCACAAGCCTTGCTGCAGGGTTGCTCTCTGTCAGCACATTAGGAGATGGTGGTCATTAGCACTGCTTCTCTTGCATGACCTAGCTAGGCCCAGTGACACCCCCTCACCCTTATTGGCCTTCTCCTGTGTATTTTGCTTACCTCATCCTTTTCTGCCAACAAGAGGTTACCAACATCATCTACTGTGGTGACAGCAGCTCCCCTGCAGTGTCAGAAGGACATTCAAAACATTTTAAGACTCTCCTGGATGCAAAGACCATAGAAAACTTGTCAGGATCTCCAGACCAAGCCTACCATGCTCAGGCAAGATGCAGTAGAAATTGCTCACTGCTTGGGGTAGCTGCTCTGCCCAGCAGGACAAAGGACACAGCAAAAAACCCATGAGAACTACACCTTTGGTTTCTTTGCTTGTTTTGTATCTTTCCCAAATCCTGTCCTTTAAAACAACTGAGGATGTCCATCTTTCTTAATCTAGGGAGGAGACGGAGTGCTAAATCCCCTGAATATCTGAGGAAGATGGAAAAACAAAGTCCAGGCAGTGGTAGTGAGAAGACACAGCTTCACCACAGAGTCAATGAGGAGGGTAAGAACTTAATGATGCTTGGCAAGAGGATGGCAAATAGGAGGGATGGTGATTTTGTATCAGATGAGAAAGACAGTACTGTTAAGGGGGATGTAAAGAGCAAACACCTAAAGAGTTCAGATCCACGTCTACAGCAGGTAATTGGGAAGGAAACTGGTCCAAGAAATCATCAAGAAGAAGGTGAGTCAAAAACAGAGAAGGATAATAGAAGAAACACTTGTGCTGTTGGAAAACATTACCCTCCATACTCTCCTCATTCCTCTGCTGCAACCAAACACCTACCCCAAAATGCATGTCAGGACTTCTTCCACTAGCAAATCTACTAAGAGGATGAGACCTCCTGCATTTCTTGCAGCACAAATTTCTGTAACAGAACTACATTTTTCAATTCTTCTGTTCAATTATGACACACCAGAAGCTACAATTTCTGCTTTTACCTCAATTTCCTGTGCAAAAGCTCTTTGAATCACAAAAAAAGGGACAATATTAATGCAAAAAAATCCCCAACATCCCTGCAAAACACTCTTTATTCAAGTAAACCAGGTTTCTTGTGTGATCGTAATTCTGCATTATGACACAGGGTTAATATTCAGACTGGATAATTATAGGCAACATTTACACCAGAGAGTTTTCTTATTCAGTAGAAGTTTGAGAGTGAGGCAAAACAGACCAGCTAAGACAGAATCAGAAGCTGCCTGAGAATTTTCCAGAACTGCTATCAGCAACTCAAACCAACTCACAAAAAGCTCCACATTTTCATCAGAACTCATTTTCATTTGGAAACAATAATAGAAGATATTATTTCACTTTATGGTTTCACATCCACACAATTTTGAACATTTTGAACGTTTATACAAAAAGCATCACATTTCTTCTGCCTCCTTTTTCTTCCTTTGGATTTACAGTGAAGCAGAATTAAGCAAGTGGAAGTCTTGATGATAGAAGACTTTTGTTTTCATAAGTGACTTTCAAAACTGTAAGTAGAAAATCACCCTCTTTAACTGCTCCTGTTATTGTATATTGAACAGATATAAATATGCAACCACACCGAAACATTTATTCTCCCAAAATTAGCATTATTACTTTATTTGGCGATTCATTACAATCTGCAAATCCAATAGTCAAAAAAATAAACTAGGCAAAATGTTAAAGCATTTTACAAGCAAAATACTTTACTGCTTCCTTTTCAATTTGCATAAGGTGGGATAAGTGTATTGGTTAAAGAATATAATGTACAGAAGAACAAAACTATAGTTCATCAAACTGTACTGGAGAGTGTTATGATCCTGTGAGTGAACAGTACTTAAACAGCTCTAACTGTCAAAGCAAAATCATACACTTCAACATTAACAAGGCTGCCTTCATGTGACCATGATGCCTCATGAAGGCTGCAGGCCACGGGGCTTCTTTTCTTATGCTGCAGATCATCCTACTTTAAAGAAATTAAATAAGCCAGAATGCATCTATCTATACTCATTTCTTTTCTACCTGAACAAAGAGGGAATTTTAAAGTCAGCTTCTGAAACCACTTATAGGAAGTCTGTCTCTCATATTTTCAATGTCATGGACCTAGCAAGCTTAGAGCTTCATCCACACATCTCTGTTTATCATTACTGTGAATTACTTCAGGTAAAAGACTTTTTTCACTGTGTAGCAACAAACTCCAGAGATCATGTTCCTTTCCCATAGTAACCCATCTCTGTCCCTCCAACTGTATAAATCTGGCTTTAAAGTCTCATAAAACTAAAAAATGGTTGATCTAAGTTGTAATAAAAAAAGAATATTAAATACCTTTGGTAAAAATAGATATATTTAACAAGTTTAGAAAAACAAATAGTTATATTGTCAAAGGGAGAGTATAAAAATGTACACGATAAAAAATAACAAAACAAACAAACAAAAGATCATCAGCCATAGTAGTAAGAATAAAGGCGCTGTTCTTTTCAATGTTTGCTTCCTTAGCTCATGTTATTGTCCAGTCTTCTTTCTAAAAGGCAGGAGCTTTACTAGAGTATCATATAGAAAAATCCAGTCCTTCCTACCAGCATTAGGCAAATTACTTCAGAACAAGACAGTCTGTTTTAACCCAAGTTTATACAACAGAGAACACTTCAATTTAGAGTACATAGGAGTAGTTGAACACAGAAAGAAAGATTTCAGGTGTTTTCAACCAAAGGCCAGATGTACTGGAGCTGTAGAAATGAGACAGCCAGCAGGATCAAGTCTCCTTGATGTGAGCCTTCTAACTTTGTTTTTACTCCTAAATTATAAATCCATGTATTGTCAAGAAAATTGTGGGGGACAAAAACAATACATATATTTTAAATCCCTCATTGATGCCTTTCTCCCATCCTTTCACTGGGCCACCAAACAGAGCTGTCACACAACATATAATCCCAGTTTGGCTTCTCCTCTTTTTAGAGCTCACTGTTAATCTTGAAGATGGAAGATCTCCAAAGCAAACAACTGAGATTAGAGGAGGAGATAATGCACAAGCCCCATAATAGAATCAGCCATTGATTGAATGTGCTTTGAATGAAAATAGCACAATCAAATCATATTTATCCTTCAGTACTGCCTTTGCATACACAGTCACACTCCTCATGGTGTTCCAAGGGTACATCTGTCAATGACTTATGCAATCCCCGGACACCAATCCTTGGCTTCAGCTGAAGAACCTGAAACAGAAGAAGCCAAGTATCAAAATAACAGAAAAGTGCTTCATCATACACCTAGACTATGCTAGGTGCTAGGCTGCAAACACAGACAAGAAGTGTATTAAAAGAAATAGGCTTTCCTCAGCTGAATATCTTCATTGATTCCACCACTAATTTTTCACTTTGCTTTTACCTCAAGCCCTTTAAAAAAATCAGTTGAAATATGTTGAGCAGATACTTGCTTTTATCAAAGAAGCCTTGCAGTTTCATATATTCAATTTTATTTCAGGCTAATAGCATAGTTAATAGAATTATTGCAGAATTATTACATAATTCTAGAATAAACAATTTTAGCTCTAGATTTATTGGAAATAGACAGATACCATTTCCTTTGTGAAGTTCACATCTACCTCTAAGGAAATCTGAACAAGGAGGTATGGTTGTGAAATGTCTGAACTGCACCAGTAAACAATTACCTCAAGAATGACTTTATAGTTCCATAGAAAAATATATCAACAAAGAAGGTATTACTTTTTTTTATGTAACGCCTCATTAAAATGGTAAAAACCCAAACCTACCAAAGCAATATATAAATAACTGAAATATAAATATTAGTGCATTCCTACAGTAGAAATGAATTCCTTAATTGGCTTTCAGTATTTCCAAACATGCAAACATAAAAAAAGCCCATACCTCGTGGTATTTTTTGGTGACTTTCGTTGGTACACATTGGCACTCCTTGCAACTGTGATGGCAACAGGCACAGTTTCCACCACAACGTTTAACCAGGAGACACAATGGCCAGAAGATGGTGTCAGTTCGCTTCAGCTCCTCCCTCAATGACACTGAGAAGTTGCGAGGAGTACAGCTATAGAGCCGCACCTCCTCCTTTAGGAGGTTGAGATCCACCACTGCAAAAAGACAAAGAAGCTGGTGCTTTTCTGGTTTGTAATCCAACGTCATTGGTGTTAAACCAACTTCAACTTACTAGGAATAATTGAGCAAAGCTCATTTACGTGCAGGTGGTACAGGTTCAGCATACGACTATAATACTGTAGTTATATGTGAATACCATGAAACATACTGATGTTGTATAGAAATTCACCAATTATTTCATAACTCTAGCAGAGATGATTCAAATTAAACAAAACAAGCATTGGCTACTATGTACCAAGAAATATTTTATCAAATCAGTCCTAATGGAGTTCCCTTTGTTCACACTCATACTCTGTCTCAACCATTGCTGAAGTGTTAATATAGCATTCTATATTAATTTTGGATTGCAGAAACACAGCAATTGGGAATCCTGAAAATCTCCAAACATTTTGCATAAAGCCTTCAAACTTCTTCCCTTATGTCTAAGAGGCACTCACTTCTATGGCTAAGAACCTCAAGAAGTTATGTCATCATCTATGAATATTGCACAGACAACAAGTAAGTGCACAGGTATGTGTAACTATATAACTACTAGTAGACTCCATTCTTTCCCTCCTCCTTCACAGCATCATATATATCAAGTTCTGTTGCTTCTCCAGGTTTCCTTTTCACTTGACATGTCTTAAATATAATACAGCTCCTCTATAAACATCTAATTTGAAGTGGAAGTTAAAGATACTAATATTTGGCACCAGTTTCCCTATAAATTGGTTTCACTATGTCATACTAAATATTTACTACGCCAATGGTTGAATGGCAAGCTCATGCTATAATGATCATGATCTGCGATCTTCTGTCTGAAGTGTTTCTCTCCAAATCTACCATAATTAAGGAATGTCTAATTCACAGAGGTACTCTATCTGCTTTAAAAAAAAAAAAAAAGAAGAAAAAAAAAAAAGAAAACTCTATAATAATCTGGCTGAAATAGAGGTCTTGAACAAAGCAGCAAAAGGCTTTAAACAAACAGTTCTTGAGCTAAATCAAGAAGAAACTAGGGAAAAAATATCCCAGTGCATTGATATAACTTGAAAAATACTTTAGAATTATTGCTAGCACTTTGTAAATAAAAAGGTATAAACTAAAGCTAAAATATATTCCTGATCGAATCACCCTCTAGAGAAACACCTTTTTTCTCTCTTCTACTGAGTATGTAAAGAGCCTCTGGAGGTTACCAAGGAGAATATCTGCCTAACAAGGCAAGACATCACATCTCAATTTTATTTAAACATGTAAGAAATAAAGAGAATTTAGAAGCTGCATTTCTTCAGTAGAAATGCTCACTAGTACTTCACAGGAGCAGATCTTTGGGCAGCAATTTCATTACATTTCTTCAAACATTTCTTTTGCAGACCATATCCATATACTAGTATGCCTAAGTAAGGTTTTATTGTTGTGAAAGGTCAGTTAAACACACTGAAGCCTTTTCTCTGCTTGCACTTACAGTGAGTGCCAAGCTGGGGCACTTCATTCCATCACTATCAGGTTAACATAGACTCCTAAATAAACAATCTGATCTTTAAAAGCAAGGAGTGTGTAATAACTCCAATAAAGTTACTGATAGGATGCCAGCCTGCCTCCCACACTGCAAGAGCATTCCTTGGAGAAAGCTGAGAAGGGAGCAGAGGAAAAGAGAGACAAAACTTCCGGGGGAGAGATTCACTGTGAGAAATTAGGAATGATTTAAGCTCTTCTGATCAGCTAATAGCTCTAGGCTGAGTCATTTGGAGGGGGGACATGTCTACCTTCATTAATCAAGGACTGTGGATAAGAATGGAGTACTTTTTTCTCCTGTTGTATTTTCAAACATATAAATGAACTGTCTGAATTAGGAAAAAATACCTGAAGCACAGTGAGAGAAATGCTAATTCTGCTAATACTTTCTACTGGTAGATTTCTACAGGGACTGACATGCTTGGTACAGTGAATTTCAAGAGGCTAAGTTTATGCATCCTAATGCAATTGCTGCTCAGCCCTTCACCATGAGAAACAGAAAACAGAAGCTGGGCAATGATATCTCTTCCAGCAAGCCTATCATCCAGTGGGAGAGAGAAGCCTGTGTGGCGTGTTTCTCCGTTCCCTCCAGTTCACCGGCAGCAACTGCGAAATGCATCTATTTCCCAGAGAAAAGGGCAATGCACTAAAATGAGCAGCAAGTATATTACACTTTCTGACATAAAATTGAAATAAATTTGAACTGAATGCCTCAGACCTGCAGACCCACATTTTTAAAAGTTCTGTGGAAGAACACACAACGAGCTCTTAGCAGATATCTTTTAGTGTGCCTTATCATTGCAACAGGCTTCAGGAGAGATGAAAAATGTCATGTTTGGTTTCCCTGCTTTACAATGTCCTAAGGTATATGGCTATTATACCTCACGATGAACCCTTGCCCTACCTTATGTAACTCGATTTCATTAAAAAGTCTGTAGCAAATTTATCTAGTGCTTATATAATCAGTTCTTTGAAGTGTGTGAATGAAGCTGTTATTTTTTCAAAGAGTATCTGTCTGTCCAAAATTTATTTTAACACACTGTGGGCACGAAGCTAGATGAGAGAATGTATATATTCCTTTAAAAGTGTTTACTTAACCACAATAAAAGGTTATGTGGATTTCCCAAGTGCACTGAGTTACAGTACCTGTTATAATGTGAACATTTAAACACTCCTTCAACTTGGCTTCCACTCATCTATCATGTTTGACACAACAGTCAAAGTTCTTTTGTCTAGCACTAGCTAAGGAGGAATGGAAGGTTCTGCTGTAGCATATGAATGGCAAGCAGTAAAATAAAATAAAAGGAGAAGGAAAGAAAGGAAGAAAGAAATGTAGGTACAACTATGTCTACAACAAAGTCTATTTTAGAAATGTGCCTTGACTGGCAGGTACAACTGAAGTAAACCATGTTCACAACATCCTGAAAGTAACTGTTCTGCAACTGGCAATGCAATTGTCTGGCATCTTCGAGTTCCAGAAGATGCCACAGGGAACTCTCTTTCCCAAAACATTTTTCCAGTTGGATGCTGCTCTCAAAGTCAATGAAAAAAAAAATAAATTCTGGCTGGGGCATTTGTGGGTGGGTACACATAGCAGCAGGATGGTTTTCATTCCTAAGCACCGTGGAGATGTTCCTGCGAATGTAAGTTTCTTACTAGTTCCTACAATAGGGCAGGGCTGTTACAAAACCCCAAAGGAGAAGTAAAAACAAACAAGAAAAAGTCACAGCTACACCAAAAAAAAGCATCTACTAAGGACTGTGGCTGGATTATGACTCTTCTTCTTAAGCAGACTTCAGAATATGATCTAATGATTATACATAGATGATTTCTGTGAGAAGGGATGGGATCATTTTTTTTGCACAGGAAAATATATTTTATTTTTAAGTATGCTTGATATTATGAAAGAATTTAGGACTATATTTAGACATCAAAGCCTCTGATCTTGGTGTATCTTCTTTCCTGGCTGGAAGTTTTTGGAAACATTTTATCCAGAGAAAACATCAGACACAAATTCTGTGGAATTTAGGTTGTCTAAATATAGTCTTTTTCATATAAAATATTAATTAGGAGCAGAGGACAATACTCTAAATAAAGTAACATACACTTTTAATTACATTTCATTTAAGCTTGATGTAAACTGATGTTTGTCTATGAAAGGACAGTAATTTAGCTTTTACACTGAAATACTGCAAAAATAAAAACTGATCTAATCACAGAATAAAAGAGTTTGAAAAAGTCAAACATTTTAGGGCATGCACTTCTCCCAAACATTTCTTTAAAAGGCTTTTAAATACAGCAAATGTGCTACTAGAAGGAATAACATTAAAAAAAGTAGGAAAAAAAAAAACCAACAAAAAACTCCTGATGTTTTGCTTTCCCTATCTATTGAATAGACCTAACAGTTAATACTATGTCATCTCAACTGGACATATTTTCCACCTCAGGCTATTACATTACACACTCGGCACTGCAGTCTGAGGGTGGTCTCTTAAAGACAAATGTGGCAATACTGTGATATGTTTATTCAGTGGAAAAATCTATTTCAGCATCTAATTAGAAGTCTTTAAAAGATTTACTCTGATAGTTTCTTTTTAAGATAAGTCTTGCAGGGAGTTCCTTTTGTCTACAGAGATGTTATCCAACACCTGCATTTTAGTTTATGTAAGGTTTCATGAATTACATTTTGTTTTCTCCCACTTACTGTATCCTTATGGAATACATTTAGCAAATACTGAATCTCTTTAATTAGGAATTTTTTAAATGACTATCTGAAAGGCATAGTCCATTGATGAAAGCTTTTAAAGAGATTTCTTCCTCTTTAATTCTTGATTTAGTTGCTGTATGCATAGCTGTAGCAATACAGGTAGGGTAAAAGGGTTTATTTTTAGGCTCTGATCCAAGAACTAGCTGTCAAGAACTTAAATTTGAGTTATGAAAGGTTTTCCTTCCTCCCTTTTTTTGCTGATCAGATGAAAAATTGGTATACATTTGTCAGCAAAGGAGTTTATTCATTTCTGCTCTTATATTTTCATTTTCATGCTGTATGGTGGGCAAGGAAGGAAGTATTGCTTGCATGTTATCCATCCACATGGAATCCATAAACACAAAGTAGTGGGCAGCATTTGGACAACTTGAGGTAGAAAAATCATGAATGTCAAATGTAAATAGAAGAAAATGACTTACTGAACAAGAAATACCTCCACAAGTCTCAAAATACATAATCTACTTTACATCTAATTGAGCTGACAACTGCATGATAAAACTGGACATGGGCACAGGGATTTCATGAGGTATCATGTAAGAGAAACATTTAGCTAATTGTTCTCAATTCATATGGTGTAGAGACTGGAACAACTTTAAGGAAATAAACCAATCATTCACATGATATAATAAGTCTAAAAAATTACCTACCTCAAACAAACAAAAAAATAAATACATTTTTTGCCCTCCATAAATAAAGAAATGTAGGAAACAAAGATCTCCTAGGTTCCCTATACAAATCTACCCTGATTACCTTGTCNACGAAGCCTAGCCACAACGATGACCTTGTCTGATGCTCTGTTTTGTTTTTTGTTGTTGCTGGGTTTTGTGTTTGGTTTGGTTTTGTTTTGTTCCCCCTGCCTTGTTACTTTATCCTGCTAAATTCCTTTAAGTTTTGAGTTTAGTTATTGTACTTTTTCAGATAATATAATGGTGAGAAGAGCTAACAACAATGATGTCTGCTATATTTCTAACATACTCCTTTCTTGGAACCAAAATTCAAAATGAAGAATGCTCTTAGTTACTGTTTCCTTGTTAAGAAAACATACCCATAGAAAGCTGCAAGGTCAGACAGAAGATAAATTTACCTCTTGATTTCCTCCCATGAATATATGCTTTTCCAAGAAGTTGCCACGTTGGCCTGTACAAATCTTCCAAATCCAGCTGCCATCGATCTGGTTCAAGGTATCGGATAAGTTCTTCCACAGTACTAAATCCAGCAACAGCATTGTTTAATACATCTAATGGTAAAGCTGATGGGGGTAGCAATGATGGGCTAGGTGCTTCTGTGTGGTGCTGCAACCAAAGCCAAGAGGAGAGTACCAGTCAGAGGGTTAATGGATCTGCCTTGATGAAGTGCCATACTTTATGAAGTTACATAGCTGGGAAAGTTTTTAAATGGCTAGCTTGTTCCCAATACACAGTTTACCTAATAAGACAAATGACAAGAGTCAAAGTGTATCTAATTACTCTTCAGCAATAATTATAAATAAACCTCCACTAGACAGTTTTCCAACTTCTTACATTCCTAGCCTTGAAGACAGTATGCCACTATACCTGTTCTTTGAAGAAGTTCACTAAGTGACAGACAACCTTTTAGAAATAGAACAAAAAGTGATTTGAAAATATGGCCCCATTACAGGTAAGTACTGTAACCCTCTAGAAACACATTTAATAAGCTGCCTTTCCTCTGAAACTTAGCCACAATCTTTGTCTTCTTGTCTTTTAATGTAAAATATGAACATACCCTAGTACAAAGATAGCAAATATTCTTGCTCTCATCTACAGATGGAAAGAAAGTAACAGTTGGGTTTCAGACAGTCCAAAGAATTAAGTTTCTGTTTAAACAATAACAAACAGGTTAACAACATCTGGCATTATTATCATTATTTTTCACTTATGAAGAAAAAAAAATCCAAATATCGCCATATATTTTCCCAAGAATATCAAAAGTACTTAAAGGATGAAAATGAGTACAAATCTCACTAACAAACTTACTGAATCAGGGGTGCTGAGGCACAGGCAATTCAAGCAAAGTGAGACTTCTGGTTTTGCTTTCTACAATCTTATTAAAAATTATACATTGCTTTTTATTTTTAAAAGAATAAAAATAGGCAAGAAAGGTAGCCTGAGCAGAAAACTGCTCTTGCACCACCATAAGTTTCTTTAGGCTTTTATATAGGCAGACATTATGTCCACAGTACTACACAAACACAATTTATCTGGACCATATAAGCAGGATGTAGAAAGACTTGAAAATACTGCTGATGAAGGGGAATAAGAAGGACAAGAAATCTTGACATTAAATGCATTGTGCTGCACACATCACTATTCTCAAGTGAAGTCAAGGGAAATTTATTCACTGTAAGTACAATCAGGTTTTGTGAAAAGCTGCCCAGAGAGGCTGCACAGTATTCAACACTGGACCAGGCTTTCAATATCTGACTGGATAAGGCCCTGAGCAATGGTCTGATGTCCAAACCAAACTACCCTGAGCAGGGTGAATTTTCCTATAACAAATGTACAATAAAACATTAAAAATGAGAGATTGAATGTTCCTCCAATAAGTGAACTATCATGCATCTCATTCCTTCCCTGCGTAGTACCTGTTAGCACTGCACAACATTTACATATATAGTTTTATGTATATATGTTTATATTTGATAGTATGTATATTTATATATATATTTAAAAATCCTTATAGCACTTAGTCTCAAAAAGGCACTCTCAGTACTCTATACTCAGTACAGTATACATACTGTAATTTTTTCCATTTATAACATCAGGTGAATTGTATTCATTTAGCTTTTCAAAACGATTAGAGAAATTGATCAGATATGTAAGTTATGCAACACAATACACTAAATAGTAGTCTGCTAAAATACATATGCTTGTGCTAGCTGTATCTTCTATTATCTTTTCTCTGCTCTCAATTCTATTAAATATGCATTTTTGGTTTCAGCTAGGAATGTGTGGTGAAAGGGGTAGCAAACAGAAGTAACCACCATGCCCTTCCTATTTTTGCTTCAAAAGTTTTTCACTCTTCATATTCAAGAAATGCAGTCACTAGAATGATTGTGCTGCTTTTTGACTGGGAGTCTTGCAAAGATAATACAAAACATAGGTTGCTGCTACTATGGACTTTAATCATATATTCAACTTGATAATCTAGCATAATTTCCAATAAAGTGAGGTAGTTGCTTTCCATTTTGGATGACTGTAGATTTCAAAAAGCAAATGTATTTCTTTTCCTCTTCTCTCCACTGCCCACATTAAAAATAAGAACATGTTGATCCATCTATTTGGTTATGATAATAAAGCAACAAATTCTGGTCTATAATTTAAATATTTGCTTTTAGAAAAATATACTACTCAGCAAGTTTCAAAATAGTGCTGTGACACTATAAATCAGTTGGTCAAAAAATAAATACTGCAGAATTGTTCTTCCTGTTTTTCTCCACAATGATGTAACAGCCACATTTCCTGGTTTAAAGGTGTAGAGTTTTGCTGAGGTGAAAAACAAAACAAGGATCAAATGGTAGAACTAGTACCTGAAGAAAAAGAAATACTCTACTTTATTTCTAGGTGAAGAATTTACTTCAGTGTCTCACTTCTTCTGGGATTTTTCATTGCCAATGTAATAGATGAATTCCAGATGAAAGTCCATTGGTCTAGAATCTATTTCCACATGTACAACTTAAACTGTGCATACTTAGTAATATATAGGAACTAACACATCAATTTATGTTATTCTGGATTTGGTAAGCATCTGCCTGAGTTATGTTATGAGGATATGGTGAATCATTGTGCTTAATGGTAACACAATTAAAGTTGTCATCACTTTCTAATCATTCTTACAGCAAACCAAAACATTAAAAAAGGTAATTGAAACAGCAAAATTGCTTAACTTTGAAGATGAATGTTTTAGAATAAAGCCGTTAATATCTCAAGATTAAGAACGTTTATCCCAATCTAATTAATTAAATTAAATGACAGTTAAAATGTACCAAAGATTAAATACAATTGATAACATAAAGCTATAAATATTATAATTTATATTTCTAACATAATAACCTTTATGAAATCTCAAGTTAATATATTGCTTCATGTAAATGGTAATTCAAATCTTACTCTAATTTGCTTCTACTTGCTAACAGTACTACTTATTTTATAATTTAAACCTTTTGGACAGAACATCTAAGACAGCATAAATGGTATTCCTTCCTTTGCCTAAAATTATATCCTGGAATTGTATACAATTTACAGTTTTACATGGCTTTCTTAAGGGTTTTTTGTATGTGTTCTATAGGCAACCTTTAAACCTGCATTAACAGGAGAAATGACAATGCAAGAAATTAAAACTCAACTTCATTAATGGGTTGTACCTTCTAGAGCAAGCAAATAAAAAAGTTCAGCATAACTCTGAAATGTAGCATCATGGTCACAACTTCAAAATACTGGAATGCTCCTTAAATTGAGCTTTTCCTCACTATAAAGCAATTAATCTCAGATAAAATTCCACGTGCCTTGAATTTAATCTACATCTCTCTTGACATTCCTACTCTGACCCTTGTCTCCAGCTGCGTGCCCGATGTTGTCAAGCGCCTCTCTGTGCAGTGCTACTGACATCAGTACTCTGTAGGTCTGAGAGATGCAATTTCACTGCAGAACAGTGGTGTAAACACCTCACAGGAGGACCACAAGTAATCTCTAGCTGTTTTGTTGCACAATACTGATGGAGACAATGAAAATGATCTTACAATGAAGTAGCTTTCATTCATCACCTAATTTACTCCACAGAACTATATCATGTCTCTCCTAACAGGTCATCTAGTACATAATAAACCTTTGATATAACAGATATTTCTTTATCTGACAGGAGAGACACAATCCAAGACAGCAGACACTTGCTTAGGTATTGTAGCTATCTGAAGTAACTTTTCTGATGGAGACCACTTACTGGGAAGTGATTTTCTCTAAGCTTTTCTACAATATATACTAATGGACAGTAAACACTTTTTCTGTCATAGCACCACATTCTTGACTAATACCAATGTTTTAGGCTTGACACACTTATTTTTTTTTTTGCCTAAGCATGAATGATGTCTTTTAAGATAGATTTGAAAATACATCAACAAGTTCTCTATTTAAATGTGATTCCTGTAGTAAACAAAACATTCCATTGTTTTTTGGTTTTGTGCCCAGAAAACAATTTCAATTTACTTTAAAAAGAATAAACATGTTGAAAGAATAAACATGTTTAAAATGAAGATGAAGGCAAACAGTTGCATCTTTACTGTTAAAATGATTAAGGATGAAAATCAGAGCAGAAAACACAGGGCTTCTTCTGCCCTGTAGAACAGCCAAGAATGAGAATTAGTGTTGGATCAAACAGAATTTTCATTAGGTCTGCTTATATTGTGTTTCTTTATGTGTATGTCACCCTATCAAAACAAATATCTTCTAGAAATCCCCTAAGGTGTTTACAAGGTATTTGACTTGAGGTGTTTGGCAAATAGACCAAACTTAGGTAACAGTTTAAGATCTGGGTTTGGAAAAAAAGAAGGAAATAATACAAGGACTAACTTCATAAAACTATTCATTCTTGAAGATTTTACATAACATCACTACTCTAGAAGAAACTTAGGGAGTAAATGCATTTTGTGTATGGCTAGNGGATTTTCAGACTGTGCCTGAAAATGCATTTTAGGGTGCTCAAAAATGTTAGTTGTGCCCTATTAAAGGAATCAAGCCTACTCCATCTAGCCTCACTCTTAAAGAGGAAAGTATATGACACTATTATAAGTAGAATAAGTAAGTGACCATTAGTGAAGCAGTAAATCTTAATGAAAACATGTGAATTTGAAACTATCTAGTTGAAGCTCAAACCTAAAGGATGATTTAGGATGTAGCCTAACTCAAAGACATGTGATTAATCTCTTGTTCTGACACATATTTCCTGTGTGACCCTAAGCATAGTATTTAGACCACAGTTTCATGGCATAAAGCATCTGGCAGTAGCTTCTCCTTGCTATGCCAGCATGAGTGGGTATGTGGCTGCATCATAAACAAGAAATAACATTTCTCATTTCTTTTTTTCTTTAACCACAGTCTTATTCACATAATAACATCCAACCACTAAGCCATCACAACCAAACGCACAGCTGCCACTAACATTTTTAGATTGACTCTGGTATCAGGAATTTCATATCATGCAGGTTTGTAACACAGCCATAAAATGAACATAAAGGCAATTCCTTGATCTCACAAATTCTATGGGAGAATGAATACAATAAACATTTATTAGATGCTCATTATTGGTTTATCCAATAAGTATTTTAGATAGATAAAGGGTAAAACTTTGGACATGGGACTGTGTGCTATAACCTTTCCCTTTCTGCCACTATCCATCTGTTTTTCCCTTGCACTGAACCTGCTCCAAGGATAAACAACTCAGAACAAAATGACACTCACCTACGATCTACACAAGACTAGCTCTTAAGTACCATCACAATCTAAGTAAAGCCTTCTTTTTGTGCTATCTCACTAGATAGGACTGTCAAGGTACTGACCCTACCCTCTTCCAGTTAAAGGGGAGACAAGCAGTATTTTTGTTAGTTTGCTGCAGCTAGGAGTGAGGAATTTCATGTTTACTAATGCAACCACTGAGTTAAGATTGGAACAACAAAAACAAGTGAGTCAAATACTTGGCATGACAAGACAACTTACAAGCAGTGAATAACATGACTAAAATAATTCCCTCCCCACAAAAGAAAACCCTATTTTTTTTCATTTCTTGTCTTGAAGAAAACATTGTCAAGCACTTACTGAGTGAAAATCCATTCATCAGCTGGCACCATTTGGAGAAACTATTAAATATCAGTATGGTTTAAACAGACTAGAAAGGCCTCTATAACAAAGAAAACCTTGGAAGAACCTCTCATCCTCTGAAAACCAACCAGGATCAGTACTTCACAAAAATTAACATATTTCTTCTAATGAAATACCTTTTCTTTACAGGGTTTTTTATGGTTGTTTTTTTTTAGTTATTATACAGGAACACTCCAAATCCTACTTAGATTTAGAGATACGCTCTCAAAACTAATACTACATGCACATTCTTGTAACACTCAAAATGAAGAAAGCCTGTTTTGTGCCTTTTTTTTTCCACTTTATAATCACAGGTAGCTTTCCTATTAGCATCATTAGAAGCTATGAGGGAAAGCAGATATCCAGCTCTTTCTGAGTTTGCCCTGAGGACATAGAAGCTTCTTAGCATAACAGCTCTTTCTTTTCTCCTATAAGTACATGCAGTAGCAACTGTGAAAAGCCTCTAGAAACCCTGAACTACCTGAAAAAGCTCAAACTTTTACTTGCTTGCATGTATGTAGTACAAAAAAGCTAATCTACCTGTGAAAGTCTGTCACTCTGTGCAATATTAACCTCCATCACTGCTATGTAAAATATTAGTCCTGTTCAAGTAGCAATGTAGAAGGAAGCGGAGATGATCTCGAGACGATTTGCAGCTGCACCTGTGTGCAACCACATAAGCAGAGAAATCAAGTTCCAGGATCCTCTTCTTGTGCCTCGAGCAAAGGAATGAGAAAAAAAAGGAGCAAAGGCAGATAATCAATTAGACTGCTAAAGCCAGGGAATAAGGCAAGTATGTTTACTTGGATGTGACAGAGATGGAAGCCAGAAGGGCCAGCGCAGTTCACATCCATTGCAACACTTCTTACTTCTTTAGCTGAAGTTACTGTCACAGCACAAAGGATGCCTGTGTGCGAGACACAGCAGCTCCAGGGCTGCTAAGCAGGTAGGTCTGGTAAATTAAGCTTCAGTAGCAATGAAGTAAACATGAATCTCATTCAGTTATTCTCACTTCACAGATGTAAATTCTGCCAGTCAAATGACATACAGGTAGAGGTACCAACCTTCCTCACAGAATCATAGAATGTTAGGGGTTGGAATGGACCTAGAAAGATCATCTAGTCCAACCCCCCTGCCAGAGCAGGATCACCTAGATGAGGTCACACAGGAATGTGTCCAGGCAGCTCTTGAATGTCTCCAGAGAAGGAGACTCCACAGCCTCCTGGGCAGCCTGTTCCAGTGCTCTGGCACCCTTACTGTAAAGAAGTTTTTCCTCATGTTATTACTAAACATCCTGTGGTCCAACTTGCTCCCATTCCCTCTTGTCCCAACATTGGATGACACTGAGAAGAGCCTGGCTCTCTCCTCCTGACACTCACTCTTAACATATTTGTAAACATTAGTGAGGTCCCCTCTCAGTCTCCTCTCCTCAATTTAATCAGCTACTGCACATGACATCCAGAATGCAGGATGACAGCCCTCTGTTTCCTTACTAGGACTTGAGCTCCCTGCCTCTCACAGACTCCATAAATTTTCTGTTCTTATATTGTGCTGCAACAACTTATCAAAGTCTTGTCCAGCTTCTCTTCATATGCATGCAGGGCTTTCTTTTTATCTGAGGAGTTTTTTTGCTAACTATCCATATGCTTGCATCAATTTACATCCTTAAACCAGATAGAGATGGCTTTATAAACTCTACATCTGTATGTTTTGTCACGGCACAACAGTTGTGCTGTTTTCATTTCCAAGGAAATATATATACACAGAGCACTATCTTTCTTAGATGCAGTTGCATGGAATTATTGATTTTTCCAGTGCTTCTGGTAAGCCTCACCAAAGCAGCATACACAACTTCAACAGGATTTCGTAAGCACTACAAAATTACCAAATTTATCTCTCCTGTCTCTCCTCTACTGAAATTATTTGGAACACAACCCAGTGATTCTTGTATTCTTTTGGGCAAGAACTTTCATTCACTGATTTATTCTTCCAGTTAACTAAGGAGTGAAGAGGTATAAACAATTCTTCTTGAAAGCTGTGTCACCAGCATCTCTGGCAGCTGCAGAGGTTTCAAGCCATGAAGCATAGAGTGTCTGGAACCCCTAGAATCCATTAAGCTTATAGATTCAGCCTACTAGTTGCAGAAGAACTCATATTTTGATGCCTTAGAAAGGCATCCCTTTACCATGTGATTTTACTACATTTGCTTACATTAGGAATTTGTGGCTGTAGTACTGAATAATAAGATTCTAGATAGAAGACCCAAACGTCCCTGCTTGCCACAGGGAGGTTAGTCTACATGACCTCTAAAGGTCCTTCCAACTATACTATGATTCTAACCCATACTATGATTCTATAAATGCAAGACCTCTCATGACTCAGATGCATCTCAACTCATGAGCCAAATACTCAGCCTCATTCTGAAAGCATGTCCTGATTGAACAGGGAGCATGTAAAAGCAAACACTTAGTCTGTAATGAATGAGGTCTGTAATGAATAGCATAAGTTATGGCATTAACTATCTCCATGACAAAAATTTTCAGAGTGAAATCACTATGTCACTTTTCATCCAGAGTCCCTTCCTCAAAATATTTGTCGTCTTTGTTGCTTTCAGATTACTGCAGATATGCAAAGTAATTTTAGGTACATAATCCCTAAAGTTTCGGTTCCTACAAAGTTTACTTGTGGCAGAGTAATACCTAAACCATAACTACTTCCAAAAATCTGTCTTCCTGTTTGAACATCAATCTCTTCACAATAAGACTTTAAACAAATTTTACAGTGAGCTCTCCCTGCTCCATACAAGTATATGAATATGCCATAAGAAAAAGTAAGTCTACCTTTTGTTTCCTAGTAACACCTGCAAAATATTTTGATTTCTGAACTTCAGAGAAACTTGACTTATAACATTCTAAAACCAAACATGCAATAGATTTAAAACTTACTAGACATTTATTTACCTTATGGATGCACACACAGAAGGACTATAACTGCACCTTTAAAAGTTTAAAACCCAGTAGAAAATCTTCTTTCTTGTATTATTTGAACTCTCAATAAAAATCTTAAGTCTAATTCAGACTATGGGCAATATTAATATCTACACACACATTTTAAAGACTAATAAGTGCTTGTCTGTTTATACAAAGTATCTGCTGAAAACGAAAATAGACTGTGTAAAGGCAAAATGAAGTCCCAAAATAATTTACTGAAGTACAGTTGCTCTCACCCTAATCTCACAAAATTTTTGTTCGGAGAAAGTTCTGCAACATGTCTTGTGCTTGCTGTATGGTGCTAAACAAGCATAAAGCCCTAGGTCTATGAAATCCTCTCCTTGTGCTTGCTGTATGGTGCTAAACAAGCATAAAACCCTAGGTCTATGAAGTCCTCTCCAAGTCTGATAGCATGTTTTTTTATATTCATGTAACTGTCTTAAACAATTAAAAGCTGCAGTGAATCTTTTTAATGTGTGGAATGCATGAGGGAACACGTATTTATAAGCATTTGCTGAAAGATTGGTTGAATCACTTGCAGCAGATGTTGGCAGCAGTCTTCTGCCTTGACAAACCTTTGTTCAGGACAGTTGGTTAACTATTCACATCATGTGGAACTGCTTCCAATTCCTGGATGTGTAGTTTCAAAAACAGTAAGGGTGCCAGAGCACTGGAACAGGCTGCCCAGGAGGCTGTGCAGTCTCCTTCTCTGGAGACATTCCAGAGCTGCCTGGATGCATTCCTGTGTGAGCTGGTCTAGGTGATCCTGCTCTGGCAGGGGGGTTGGACTAGATGATCTTTCTAGGTCCCTTCCCACCCCTGACATACTGTGATAAACACAAAATATTTCCCTAAATAGTAGTTCTATCCTCGCTTTGTTAGCATCTTCCTATCAACTCTTCCTTACTATATAAACTACTCATCATAGGATTTAAGGACATTATCTTCTGCTCATCTATCATATCTCATTGTTAAAAGGCCATCTGCAGTCTCATGCCCATTTCCAGGGTAGAACTCTATATTGATTACTTACCATATTTTCCAATAACTGTGATATTTTCTCCTCATACTGCTCTCACTGACAAGCTGAAGTAGAACTCTAGAGACCCTTCTAAAACTACCTCATTATTTCATTGTTTCATGGCTTTCTGAATATATCCACTATCACTATTTTATACTTCAACTACAAGCTCTTGAGATAATTTGGTTTTTGTTTTGTGCTTGAATTAAGGCATGACTGTTTTCAACAGTAATAACAACACTTTGCACTAAAATATTCTTTCATGGACATCCAAACACACTTGAATGCATGCATGAGTAGATACATGAATAAAAAGTATTTTTCAAATGCTGGTAAAAATGAACCCTTTGCTTTCATTTTGTAAATATAAACTTAAATGCAAAAATGTATAGGGTCAATAACAGCAATGTATAAATATTATATAACCTATCCAATGCTTAATTCTATTGGATGGATCTTATTATTTCTTCTTTATACATAATACAGTAGAACTGTAATTAACATTTTTTTGTCCATTAAATTACATTTTCTAGAACATCCTGTTTTGATGAATGTTGTGTTACACCTGCAATTCCTTTCTAGAAGCAGAACTTTATAAAGAATTATATACCAAATAATGACAGCAAGATACAGAATCTCTCTTCTCAGTATTTATGAGATCCTAATAGATGTTTTTACAGTTCAGATCAAAAGTTGTATTTATTGTACAGACCCCAGCTCCAAGATTTAGCTGAACTAAAGGGAGAAACAAAAGAACATCACCACAGATTAACTTCTTTCACTGAAACTTCGATACTATGCTAGTTCTGTATACACATCTGCTGTAGGCTAAAATGTACAGTAGCTTTTACTTCAGTTAGGAGAAGGTTTTGCAACAGAATATGAATTATGCTTAAATTGTGAAATTATAATCCAAAAGGAAGAATATAATTGTAATTGAACAAGCAGTAATGTAAGAACCTCAGTGCACAAATGAGTCAATGCAAAAGAGATTCCCACAATCAGACTGCAGTGAGCACACAGATGCAGTCAATAAATGTTTGCTCAGATGTTATTGCAAATGGGGTTACTGTGATTATTTATCACTGCATTTACAGACACATTCAAAATTCATACAGGAAACACTCATCTGTTACACTTATGATTTACAGAAGGATTTTTCTTCTGTTCTCTACACAAAGCTCTAGTTCTCACTTGACAAGACAGTAGTTTGTAAGGAATAAAGTCAACATGAGTGCAACTCTTCTGAATAGAAAAAAAAAGGTTTTATATGTTCTATGATGGGTTGTGGTTAGTCATAATTAAAGGACATCATGTTTGCAGACCTTTTTTTTTTTTTAATTACTCATTTTACTCAAAATACATGAATAATTCAGCCAAATGGAACGACGGCAAGTGTTTGGAGTCAGTGAATGAACTACTCTTTAAGTTCCCTTTAGGTATTAGAAGTGGGTAGCTGTTTCTCAGAAAATGTTTACTTATCCCCAGTAGGTTCACAGGAGGTTGTTCATCAAATATTAAAACTTGGAATGACTGTTGATTACAACCGGAAAGTGTATTTGGCAAGGACGATGCAAATCCTACAGTACGTGTGATTTTAATTTGATCCTTCAGTATACATGTTCAATTGCATTCCACAACAGGTTTCTGTTCATTTCATAAAATGAAATAAAAGAAACACACCCAACATTCCTGTATAGTAGACACTGCAAATCAGAGCTTGCTTTGCCTTGCCTTGAAGGTAGAAAGTCCTGAAACAAAACATTAGTTTACAGGGAAGGAACCTCAGCTCTGTTCTCATGTATCCATTCTTAGTGTCATCAAAGATGTTAGAGATTTACGATATTTTAAGACTTTTGTATTGCTTACTTGTCTACTGCATGGTAGAGACTATGGCTACATTGCTCACAAAGATTCTCACACCATTTGAAAAAGGACAGATTTATAATTTGTGAGCTAGCTCTTACAGCCCTGTACTGCTAAACATAATGGTGTTCTGACATACTCGTAACAGTCAGCTGGATCACTTCTACCTACATGTTTGCCACCATATCTCTTAATTCCCATCTCATGTTATCTCTTAAACTTTCATATATATTATGCACACAAGTATAGTACACGTGATTACACAACAACTGAAAAGCAAAATTAATTGAGAAAGTATGCTTAACAAGAGAAATCTAAGAAAACATTTTAAACCCCTTGCATTAAGGAGTAAGATATTAAAAATATAAATACAAAATCATAAGTATAGAAGTCCTGAAGTAGAATAAATATTGTTACAGGAGACCAAAATCCGAATAGAAAACAATGTTATGAAAAAGGCAAACCTCATTCAGATATACTCACAACAACACGCCAGACTACTGAGCTGCCAGAGAGGTCTCTGCTGAAATACAGCATTCAGATTTATCTCCAGCATTTGTATGGTATAAGTGGAGAGGAAGAGAATATTCAGAGGAAAGAGCAAGAAGAAAAAGAAAACATGAATTAAGATAAAAGATTGAGTGATACAAGTTTCTTTAATCTCAACAAGACTAGGCTGACAGGAGATGCGATAACAAACATGTAAGAGAGCCTCAGACGCTCCACTGTTCCCTAGTCCATCAATGACAAGAAAGATTTATGTTAGGCATTTGAAAAAACCCTCATACTATGTAAAGCAGTGAAGCAGATGATTGGGGAAATCTCTAAAATCTTCATCCCTGAACATCAAGAACAGTACAAATATCTACCAAGAATGAGCTTGATCAATCTACTCCCTGCTTAGAATAGGACAATGGCTCCGAAATTCCACTGAGTTCCTTTCCAATCTTGCATTTCTGTGATTGCATTACACAGCATCCATCTGGTAACTTGCTATTACTAGAAAACATATCAAAGTATGCTGAGGGAAATGTTGAATTCTAAAAAAAAAATAATTTGAAGTAATTCTAAAATGTGGAAATGTGGTACTGATTAGCTATTCCCCAAACTCTCATGTATATGTAACCAAACTCTAATACACCTTTATCCTCAGTGATTATTTCTCCATTTGTACATTTTAAGCCTTTGAATTTATTCTGTTAATGCTCTAATAAAAATCAATAACTGCATAAATGTATAATTAAAAATAGGATACTTAATAGAAAAATATGTTTATTTTGTTGCATGTTAACTCACAAGCCCTTAACTTACAGGAGAATATGAGAATTAACAAACTAGTCCAATTCTGGACTTTACTACCTCATGAAGAAAAGCAAAGAGTCATGGGGTTTTTTTCTAAAAAATTGTTTCCTTGGCAGTATAATTTACAATGTCTTTGAAGCCTTAAAATAGTATGTAATATAACCCATTTAAGATGATAGTTTTAGCATCAGCTATAAACCAGTAGACACATTTCTGTCGTGCTCTACTTTTCCAGTCTCTATGGGCACTATTTAAAGTGGATCCTTCAAAGCTGGTTTGAAAGCAAATTACTTCATTCTATTTCTAGTAGGCTCCCACGAAATTTTGTGCTGCTTACAACATGAACACATCTATTAAAATAAAATAGTTTGAATTTTAAGGCATCAATACATGTAGGCCTCAGCCCGATTATTTGTGTTATTAAAAAATAAATCTGAATCAGTATAATTACTTTTATTAGAACAAAAAAACATTTTCTTTTGTACATACAATTCTTTTTCAGCTCTTTCCTTGACACATGTAAGAAGAGAAAGATGAAACCTGCCAAGTAATAAATGCACAGTACTAACAAATCGAGTATGTTGTAGAGCAAATCTCATTCCCCCAAAGACTGCTAGTAAACAAATTGACTTTCATTAACACTGTCACTGTCCAAAGATGTGGCCAAATTATCTCTAACTAATCTGATCGCTTAGATAAAGTCTTTTGAGATACATATATGTATATATATTTAATTACATTGACTTGGCCCTGCTAACATAATTCGAGTAAGAAAAACATTATAACAGAAATGGAAAAATCATGGTGACTTATGTCCTCAACTAGCAGCATTAATCTTCCTAGTAATGTTTCAAACAAGTCCATTCAGGCATTGATTATGGCTCCAGTCTTGCAACCAGAGATGCTAGTACAGTCACACTGACTTAAAGGGTCACCCCTTTGCAGGCACACAGCTGCATCTCCTTTCACATCACTTCTCTGTTCTGGCACATTCACCATGCCATATAACTACAAACCAGGAACACCTGCACAAGAAAGGAAGTGTCATACACTAATGCTGCAGTGCTCTTAACCATTTACCATCTAGTGTTCAGCCTTACTCTTATAGTTGAAGAAAGTGAAGTGTTTTTCTCTATTTCAAAAAAGCACCATTTTAAGAGTTGTTAAGGCATTGCACATTCTGTTCCTCACATGTACCCTCTTTATAAAAGGTTTTTTTAACAACCCTTTGAAAATGAATATTTACACATTGAAACACTTTTCTGCTTATATTTACATATGAAATATTTTCTCAGTCTTTTATTTTCCTGTTCACTGATTCAGGAATACTGGGTATTTCTGATGATTTCATGTAGAATATATGCACTAATTATAGAATACAGACATCAGAAACTGGTTTTCTAAGCTTTAATTAATTGTGGTTTCACAGGCTGCTATTCACTGCAATCTAGGAAGTGGTGAGATGTGGGGTTGATTATCAGGTTAAATAGAGAGCCAAAGTGTGAGGCATTAGTGTCACCTGATTTTTCCAGCCCACAAGAAAATATGATTTTCTGTGAATTGCAGTCATTGTTTTCATTCTGTGGAACCCAACATTACACGAAGTTATTTGCTGCATTTGCCTACTAAACTTAAAGATACTGGCTAACCACAAGTTTATCCTTTGATCAAGACAGAAAGTGCTTCAAAACCACCTGACTGACAATGCTCATTTGAATACTTGACAAAGCATTGTTTCACAAATAAGCCAAATAAGAAGATAAATTCAGATTATATTGAAAAGGCATTATTTACAAGCATTGATCACTGAAAAAGTATTTTAGAATGTTTTTCCTAGATTTGAGGGACAGACATTACAACCTGCTGCAGAAGAGGCAAACAAAGGAGGGGGGGAAAGAAACTTTACAGGAAAACTGATCAAGAACACTCACTTCTGGTGGGATTTATTCCACCTGCCCTGATCATGAGATGATCTGTTTGTTTAAATAAGAATAGAAACTCATTCTGAAGGTTCTCAATACTTAAATATAATTGAGATGTACTGCATAAATTACACTTAGAAAGCAATGCCAAACAAGTTGGGTAAATGGACTGTAATGACTGCCACGCTTTGCCAAAGAAAGAGTTGTTCTCAGCTTTGGAGAAAATCTTTTCTGTTTTTGTAAACAATTATACATTTAAGATACCTAATTACCAAGCAGATAGTATTATCATGTTCTTAGCCTTCTTCCACTATTTACTGTTTAATTTGAAGCTGTTTTGCATCTTTCAGATTATCTGTGCAGTCCCACTGGACAAACATGAAGATGCGAATGAACAAATTAAGATTTGTGAGCAGAAACCACTCATGTAATGGGAGAGGAGACAAATTGTCATTTCAAGTTCATAACCATTAACTGAATACAATTTGACTGAATATTCCAGTTAACAAGTCAGAAGAGGGTATTTAGCTATTTAACAGCTACAGTTATATTCTCTCCTGAAGCAATATACTAGTATTAGATTGTAAAAGAGAATTTTGAAAAACAAGGATGTTTTAGTAAGCAACTAAAATCCTGACATCTCTTTTTTTCTTTTTTTTCTCACGCTATTCCACTTCCCCTACTGAAAATTAATCCTTCTTTTGAGATAAATATTGATTATGATCTCAGAGTGATATTGTTGATATTGCTTTTAAACCAATTGTCATCAAAGTTAAATTCTTCCAGGCAGTATTTACTTCATTGCTGAAACTGGTCCAAGGTGTGTAATTCACTCGATTGGGAAATTAAAGGAACAGGAAGCAACTGTGAAATAAGATCTCACTGGGTAGAATATTATTCTCAGTGTAAAGAAACGAGTATTTGCCAATTAATTTATCAGTATATATTAAAAAAAACCAGTGAACTATTCAAACTTAGTTACTGTACCATTATTTTGATGATGTGGTCATTGTTTTTCAGACTCCAATACCTAATATTTCCTGTTGAAGGCAACAGGAATGGCTTTTTTTAAAACCTGTCACCAGTCACACTGTATTACAAAGAAGAACTATAATCAAAAGATCTAAAGATTTCAAAATCCTATAAATTAGAAAGTATAACATTATCTATTATTGCAATTTCAATCATGTTCTTATCACTATATGAATAGAAATAGCAAACATTAGAATTGCATGCAATAGTAAATTCAGGTTGATGGGTTGTCAGAGTATCTTTAAAATACAGTTATTCTCCTGACAAAACAACAAAGGAATACCATTTGTAAACAGAACAATCCAACCACGACAACTTGACACTATAACTATTGCCAGTTACCCTTCCTTGGGTAACTCTTTCTCCTCTTTTCTCTAAACCTCAATAGATGGCAGAAAACAAAAAAGGGCTGCCATCCTTTTCCTGCAGCAGAAAATATCAGTGGAAGATACAAATATCTTACTGCAAGGTAGCCTTGGTCTGCAACAGACTGCACTGGAGACAGCACACTGCATGTGACAGAATCAGCATAGGGCATAAAACACCCATACTGGAAAAAACACATTCTGTGCCCTGTGCAAGATATGCTGCTTCTTGGTTCTTTTGGGGGATCCTCTAATTGCTTGGTTGGGAGATTACTTTTTGTAAACTTTTAATTAAATGAGGACGGTGTGGAGTCTTTCATAAGTAAGTACACTCTCATAATTTATGAGGGAATTAGATTTAAAGAAAGATTAACAACGGAAAGTAATGTTGAGGTTTTTTTAAACTGTGTTGTTAAAATGATTCTCCTCTGATTTCTAATTTTTATGATGACATCACTTTAGTATTTTGCCATTCATCCAAGTATTAACCATGAAATGTAGGCCAGCCCCCATCTATAAATTATCCACTGGCATTTTCGTATAGCACTGCCTTCTAAATTACAGCTTTTCATATGGCTTGCTTAATAATAGTCCTTAGGGCTTGCATAATTATTTTTAAAATGATCATTAACTTTTTTAAACAGCCTGCAGATAAAAGTTGTTTCTGTTTACACTTGGGCAGCTTTTAATTTATTGATTTTCCAAGTTCCCCTATAATTTGTAAGCAGTTTCAGGTAATGAAATATCAAATCTTATACTGGAAATGTTAAGATTTTTTTTTCTTCTTTAACAGCATGACAAGTGTCTTTTCCAATTTAAAGAAGCACTTTTGCAATGTAATTTTAAAAAATATTAGATGTACTAGGAAGAGACACATAACAGAGGCAATAAATGACAAAATATAAAGGGAACCTACATAAAACAACAGAAACCAACCATAGTCTCAGAAAATAACAAGTAAGTGTACCTATTATCTAAATGAAAATCTGCAAAACCACTTCACTATTTACTAGCACTGTTATATTCAAACATTGTGTTAGTTTCTTCTGTTTAATCTTAATTCTAAGAAAATGTATAAATAAATCATTAACTACACAGAGATATGTTCCAGTAGCTGGCAAAAATAACAGCTGATTTTACTTTGCTCTTCTTCTGTCATGACATCCCCTCAAAGGTGTTATTAGGCTTTAATTTAAGGACTATAGTAGCGCTCTGCAGTACACAACCAGAACAGTTTGGTGTACTACAGTAGAGCAGAAGGCTGCTGTGGGGCTAACAGTTGCCCAAAGACCTGCACTTGTGCTTCACCTCCTTACAGGGAGCTTTGCACAATGTTCATGTTCATTCATCTCTCACATTTGCAAAATATCTGTGACATTAAAGATGTGCAGGTTTGTTCCTTAATTTCTAACATTTATAGGTAAATTTTGTTAGCAAAGTAGTAAATTACTTCCAAATTTTATATTGTCTTTCATATACATAACCACCTAGCTGTAAAAGCAAATCAATTTTTCATTCTTAAAGGCAGTTAGAAACATAATTGAAAAAACCTGTGACAATTTTTCATTTGTTTTTATACTGTTGGCTTGACCATCTCTGATTTTTAGTAAAAAGCTGTGCTGTACTCTGAAGTGTTTTATACCAGCAAATGTTTTCAAAGCACTCTTCTGAGCCTTAAATTCTACACTTGCTGCATCAAAGGATGTACTGCTTTTTTAGGCACCTAATTGCAAGGTTTCAAGTTTTTTTTCCTACATAAAAGGTACCTATGGCTTTCTTAAGCAGAAAGATAATTTAAAAAAGTAAATACAGTATTTGAAGTTAGATATATTGACAGTGCAAACAAGAAGAGATCAAGGACAGAATTTACTTTGACTAAAAGACAAGAATTCTAAGCCAAAATGGCATCGCACAGATGATTCAAGAACGAGAAGTATTTTATTATTAACTTTTGATTACCCAGAACACCTCACATCGAAAAGCCCAAAGACAAACACGCACACACACAAGTCAGAACAGTTCAGAAGATCAGAGTGATTTTCAGAAGATAAGCAAGGGCAACCTTATTAACAGCTTACATATTAAAATCCTGTGTATACGTGGGCTAACTGTCCTGACAATTAGCAAGTTAAAAATGATTTGGCACTTGGCCCTTTCTGACAGGAAATATAGATGATGACCAAGTCATAATTTGGTTCAACTTAATTATCTTACTGTCCTTGGCTACCTAGCCATTTTGGTCATGTCAGGCATCAGGGAAGTTCAGGGTCAGTTGCACTAAGCAAAATTTGGCTGCAAAATGATTTTATGTTTTAGATGTTTTGAATTTTCAACAATAGCAACCTTTTTACATACACATGCAGGTAGAATAAGTAAAAGGAAAAATACTGAAAATAAAATATTTGAAAATTCCAGTTTAAGAAATTGTATTTACTATGCCAAGTATTCAAAAAACCATGAGGATTCTGAGGTAACAAAGGTAACCATGAGGTACCTTTGCACAGCATTTTTCTTGTTAAAGATGATCATGCTGTTTAAAGAGTATTTGTCACACTGTTACAAGAAAATTTAGAACAATGGAAGTTAACCAAGAAACTCTGAAGTTAAGTGCTACCAAAAGACACCAGGGCTTACATAGTGGACAACAAAGTGTCAGAATGATATAATTATCTACATCACTACACTGAAATTCCCCTAACCCTCTAATAGATTTACTCAAATGAGACCTGAGAACTGTTTTATGTGGTGTCAGGTTGGAGTTATTACAGAGTTCCCTGAAGGTATCCTTTTGCACTGAAAGGGAAGAGCTACTTGGAACAATCAACTTCACAATATCTGTAGGATTACACGCAAAATTTGCTCTAAAGACCGTGCCACCTGCTTTCATACCACCACTTTGCAAGAGTCTTTGAACCTGGTCTTTCATGCACTAAATCACTCCCTTCAATTTGAAGCCCAGCATTTTATTTCTCCTCATAAATGATTCTTATTACTTTTCTTCATACAATTTATTGCCTAGCTCAAAAGCGAATTGAAATTAATACTCAAGCTGCCTGAGCATTCCGTCTCTGGAAATGTCTTTTGCCAAATGAATTGCCTTCCATTTTCACATGCAAGGTTTTGCTTATTTCATTTTCTTTTTTAAACAGTTACAGTTGTTCAACAACATACATCAGCTACCAGGAGCTAACAGGGAAGCAACCCTCCTGAACTCCCTCTTTGCCACCCTAGCCAGAGATAACTGAAAGAACAGATACAACAGCTTTGTGTCTATCTAGATTTTCCCGTGAAAGAAAAAAAAACAACCCAACCCTTTTCAACAAAAATCCTGATGTCTTCAGTAAAACCATTCATCATCATCACTAAAGTTTTGACTACTTATGAAAAGCTAACAAGTGACAGATCGTAACTCCTCTCTAACACCAGAGGCCAGGTACTGCAAAGACAAGAAAGGTGCAAATTTCTGTATTCCCATAGTGCTTATTATCTATCCCTTTTTAAAAACAAAAGTATATATCTTAATACTACCCTTAACACTACTATCAATTCTCCACATTAGTCTTTCCACAAACAAACTCTTATCCTGAAGCTATTATAGTGTTATTACTCTCCCAAGAATTTTTCTCCTGAATCTAAAGAGATGCTTCCACCAGTCTGTGGCGTTATTGTGTGGTCAGTCATCTACAGAAGCTGCTCCACAGCTGATTTGATCTCAGATATTTAGAGCTGCTCCCATCATTCAATTTTTTCCATGCAATTGTGCTGTTCCTAAGACCCTTTCAGATTTGGATATTAAAAGAATAGTGAACTTGCACTGAGTAACTCTGTTCCGTTCCAAATTATTTCCCTTTTTTCCTGTTTGCATCTTTTCCTACCAGAATCATGGTAAGAAAAATTACCTCAGTACACACAGCTTTAGTTACTGCCTGGTTTTTTTGAGGTGAGGCAATGGATAGGACTGCAGCATGACTAAGATATTAATAACTGGATAGGGACATGACATGAATGCAGCTGAAATAGCATAACTCAAACTTATGGTGCTGCCTGAAACCTAGTATCAAAGTACGTTTGCTTACCTTTTTTTCCACTAGCAAGCATGTCAGACACAACGTCTCAGTATTTGAAAGCACAAAAAATCTAGGACTGTGCCAGTTACACAGGGGATTAACTTTGAGAATGGGACAGAGTCACTTTGCTTTGGAATTTGTAGAGAAGCCATCAGCGTGCTTTCTCAAAAAGCTGTGAATAACATGTTGATCCTGGAAATTGGAAAAGGGATAGTCAACTATGTAATACTTAAAACATAAAAAATAAAGATAAAAGTTAGCAAAAAAACCCCCAAACAAAACCCAGTAGAGAAAAAGGGACCTGGGAGAACAGGGAGGTGGTGTTGGGGGTTTTTGGTGGTTTTCGGGGGGTTGGGTGAGTGATTTTGTTTGTTTTTTAACCAAGTATATTAAGTGAAAAGTAGTTTATATAATATATAGTACAGGATTAAAAAAACAACAACAAACAATCACAGACACAAATAACTGAGACGGCACTCTTTAGAAAAGATATGATCAATAAGATTGAACAAATCAATGTGAACCATGACTACAGAATAATTTTGGAAGACTAAAGGAACATTTGGACATCATTGTGGAACATTTATGTTGCAGTAGCATTCAACAGCTCCAATTACATGGGATCTGTGAGTTTACAGTTTAAGAGTGACATGTTTGTATACACATATGTTTCCCTCTCAAGTAAAGGAGTTGTTTGAAGTTTCTTTTCTGTGAGGTGCCTATACAACCTGATTTTAGCAAAGGATGTTGTGAAGACATGAAGTTTCCCTGAGTTCAAGAGCTATGTCAACAATTATTTGCAAGGAACGCCCATTACAGATTACTAAACAGACAAAGAACACAAGCTCAGGAAATTCTCCTGCAGAAAATAACTGTTGAGTGGGGGAGTACAAGAGGCTTGAACTCCTCCTAGTGCTCCCTGCCATCTAGTTATGGCCACCACGGGTTGCAGGATCCTAGGCTAGACAACTTTTGGTTTGATTCAAGGCAGCCTGACATTTGGGAAACTAGGAAGGCAACTGAAAGACTTAGAAACCTGACATTACAGCTAGCTCTATTGAAGAAGAAATTTTCAAATCCACATGCCAACATAAATAACACATTAAATGCTTTAATGTATTGCTACTAATGAAGATTAGCCAGCTTGATCTGATCCTTACTCATTTGTAAACAACCATTTTATAAGTGAAATTTTGAGAAGGAAGAGAGAATCTCTTTGAAAATCAGTAAAGGAAAGTTGATGCTAGTAGAGAATAACAGATTTTAGGCTAATATTTATAGTTGCTACAGAGTGGCAGTACTATTCTTTTGCTAATTATTTCTGTGTAATTGCTCTGATTAGACCTAATTCTAAAAAGAAAAACAAACAAAAAACCCTACAAAACCTCAAATACTAATTGAAAAAAAGCTTTATCAGTTAGTAAAATGGTGTACATTTCATTAAGTAAAAAACCTCACCATCTGAAATGTCCTCCAAACTCTGCTGTCAAAATGCAATAGAAGATTTTTACTTATTTTTAAATCTTGAGTTTCAATATTTAACTGTGTTTTACTATAAGGATACAGTCTCATAACAAGTACAATTTAAAATGCAATGGTTGAAATTTACTTTCATTAGTGATGTGTTCTCTGATTATTAGCAAGCCTAATCTTTATTAAGTTGAATGACAAAAGTAACATCAAAGGTAACACCTGTGGTAATCCACAAGGCTGGTAACTCACCCCAATCCACCTTTCCCATGTACCTTGTGTTCTCTTCCTTGAGTCATTAAAGTAGATTTGATATTCCACATTACTGTCTTTCCTGGATCTGTACACAATTTTTTTTCCTATTTTCTCATCACTTGTCAAAACATTGCTCTATGTTAGCTAAGACTTCACGCACACCTGCCAGACCATTCCCAGAGTCATGACATTCCAGAAGACTTTCGAAATGGTTCAAGACAAGACAAATCCACCTCCCTTTCTATCTTTAACTTCTCTTGCAGATTTCTTTGTAAACAGAGCACACAACCTTAAAACTTATATATATAAGATTTGTTGCAGAACATGCAATAAAGCAAATGATAGACCATGTAAAACCAATGCTCATTTTCAAATTAATATGCACACATAAACTTCTGATGAAAATGCTCATAAATACCTAATGGGCAGGTGTCAAAAGGTTGGAGCCAAACCCTTTTCAGTGGTACCCAGCAACAGGACAAGGGGCAATGGTTACAAACTGGAACACAGGAAATTGCATCTGAACATGAGGAAAACCTTCTCTCCTTTGAGGGTGACAGAGCACTGGAATAGGCATCCCAGAGAGGCTGTGGAGTCTCCTTCTCTGGAGATATTCAAAACCCACCTGGATGTGTTCCTGAGCAATCTGCTCTAGGTGAACTTACTTCAGCAGAGGGATTGGAATAGATGATCCCTAGAGATCCCTTTCAACCCCTACCATTCTGTGATTCTGTGAAAAATACTGAGCCACACTAATAAAGTTTCCAAATAGTAAGAGTCCCTGACAATGTAAGTATTTAGTACTAAATGGAAACATACTAAAAGCCTTTAGTAACTTACAGAAATTAAAAAGATTATCTTCTGCATTCGAAATACTTTTCCAGTACATTTCCTAAACTTTTTCACTTTTAGAGTATTTAAAGAGGTTAAAAATTGTTTGCACTGAATCTGTTTTCATGTGGGAAGAGAGTTAATGTGATCAAAGATATAATTCAGGTAAAGAAGCAAAAAGGGCTGCTTGCTTTTTCTTTACAGAAAAGTATATGACCACAGGAAAACAAGATGTTATGATTTGATATCCTTCAGCGGTTCTTTCTGCTTCAAAAGGCTTCTTTTTCCCCTTCTCATTGTAGTCCCATGGATAATAGTCATCCTTTGTTTTGTAATTCCTGTAGTTTTTTGATTAATGTGAAAAATGTCACCTCCTNCCTAGCCACGACAACGACGACGATCTATGTATTCTCAGGTAATTTTTAGTATCTCATTTAAGAAATTTAAAAGGGGTTTCTCTTCAATCTTCAAGCACAGATTTAATGCAAAATGAAATCTCCAAGAAAAGAGTTAGCCCCAAAACCTCTCTGATGTGCAATGAATTTCTGCCACACACACAAAAAAATTTGAATGATTGAATTTGCATGCTGGAGCATCTTTAGGAGTTTGCTGATTTATCTAGGCTTAGGTTTCACTATAACTAATCAGTGGAAACGCTGAACATGGAGGTGATTTTTTTTAAGAGTCATTCCCATTGTATGAAGGATTTTCACAGTCCTTTTTCACTTCATGTAGCATTGCAAAGCACTAAAGAGCACTCTCCTGCTGCTTCGTACCACCATGGCTTGAACAACCGTAAAACCATGTTATTTCCAAAATCTCTTGATTACTTCTTAAGAGAGTGTAGAAAAACCTTTCTTTAGGAGATCAGCAATGTCCTTTATGATGTTTCTGGATGGATTTTCAGTTATTGCAGACAAAGTTAAGCCTCTCCTGGGCTTTTGTACTGACATGTGAGATACACACCTGATATCTGTGAAATCGGTGGACTTTTGAAAGGAAGGGAATGCTAGGTAACAGCTTTCCTTTCTCTGTTCTATTAGCATGCACTTTTTGTATTAGTATTTACATTTCATTTGCCTTTTTCATTGAAGAAGCTCAATTGTATGTTCCACAAGCAAAATCAACGTGCTTAACCCTAAAAGAACAAGGCTTAGCCACTTTGTATGAAATAAAAGGAACAATTACTAGATAGCCCTAAACAGATTATCTGCACAGTATTAAATTTAATCTTCATTATTGTTAATAGCAAGAGCACTACTAACAGCATCTCTGCATCAAAAAAAGAACAAACCCAATAAAACAACTCTTGGATCAAGGTACTGCACCAGAATCACAAAACACCTGCCAAGTCACTTTTAAACCAGGTCAGTCTTTAAGCAGCTTCTTGGATTTTCCTCTTCACTTGCATATAAAGAGGGTTAACTCTGTTCTTTGCAAAGATCTTTGGCATGATCTTTCATGACAAATGACATGCTATCATATGCCAAAAAAGAAGGGGAATACAGTCACCACCAGCTTCAACTTTAACTGGAGCTGCTTTGTTCTGAGTGCCCTGAATAATTAATAACTACTTTGGCAATCAGTCATGCATTCCTTAATGGCACCCCAGGCATCAAGTATCCCATTCACCCGCTCCCCCAAGTAACTATGGACTTTATTACATCTAGTTTTCTCTGCCAAACTTGTAACTGACATAATTTAAACTAAAGTCACTAGGAAGACTGAAGTCCAAACATGTAAGAGTTTATAAAGTTTGCCCCAGTTGCATGTGGCTACTATGTGGATTAAAGCTGTAACTGGGGACAAGTGGGAAAAAGGGGAAAAGAAATGAAATATGGATTGTTTTTGCAATAAATTTCTAGGAGGGTTTAGGTGGTAGTGCTGCCAAAAACACGACTTTTAATAAATGCATAGCTGAACAGTCAAAATGCAGAACAACTGCTAAGCAGCCCTCAGTGAATAAAGCAGCTCACCAGTAAGCACAGACTAAGTGACAGGGCAGAGCATGAAAAGAGTGACTAAGAATAACAGTTGTGCTGAAAGTACCATAATAATTTGGAAATAACACAAACTACATTTTCTTAGTAAGAATAACCTTTTCAATGCTTCCTTCCACTCTGTGGTAGTCCAGACAAAATTAACTTGCAACTACAGAACAGAGACAAGGAAAGTGGAGTTATACCAGAATTATAGAAAATCCTAGATTTAACCAGAGTATACACTTTTAAATGGAAAAAAAATCAAATTATTAAACTGCAATTAGCTAGAAACTGAAGGAAACGTCATGTTTTTCTCAGGGAGCATTCTGCTTGTACAGAGTACACACACTGCTTTTATGAGGTGCCTTACAATCCCACAGTAAACCTTTCTAGAAAATGATGTTGCTTCTAGTAACATTGGAACTGCTGCAAGTCCTTTGGAGTGACTAAATCTTAGAAGTAATCAGTATTCTCCCTTTACTTATTTATCATGTGAAAAGTTGGTTTGAAATAAAATATACAAAGTAAATATATATATATATATATGCACAATAAACTACAGCAGACTTAAACAAAGCCATTTCTCTTGTTCTTTAAAAAACTTGAAAATGTGTCCAGTGCCCCTCTCTGTGTGTGGCCTCCAAATACAGAAACAAGCTAGCACTGTTTTATTTCAGTTTTGCTTCATTTCTCCCCAAACAATCTCTCATTGCTAGTCTACCACGCAACTCCCCCTTCCCCTCTTGTCAAAAAATGAGGGGAAAAAAATAATATTTAACTGTTTAGGACCAATTCATTGAAGTGAATCAGTTATGTTTCTGAAAGAATTAGTTAAAATTTACACTCATATAGGTGACATTTTTTACGCAGGAAGGTGGGAGGGGAGCTGGGACTGTACATTTTAGTTTCTCTTGAAATGCTGGATGAGATAGCATTATAGTTTTAGAGAAAAACTTTGGGGTTTTTTTTTATCAGTTTTCAATTGCTTTAGGTAGAAGAAAAGCAAGTCTAATCCTGAAACTCAGTAATATAAATTTAATTTACAATCTGCAGTCTGAAATGTGAAATTCTATTTTGCATAGCTTGTACAGAACCTTTTAAAGAGATATTTGGAAATTAATCCTTACAAAATGATAAGTAGTTGTTAAACTACATATTTTGCGGCTAGTTCTGAATTTCTATGATGTGAAGGGGGCTGCCCTTGCCTTTTATATACATGAGAGATAATATGGCTGGATGCTAAAACAGTTTGCATGCATATTTCTTATGCTATATGAAAAACCAGGGAATTAAAAATGCATCCTATGGTGTCAGCTCTGGTTTTGTCTACTGAATAAGTGATGTAAATATTTTGAAGATTAAATAATTATTTTACAAGTGTTGAAAATTTAAGTGTTATAACCAGTTTTTCCCATCATATGTGAAGGAATAAATTCAGTTCATTTGTGCAGCATGGCATAAAGATAATTACACATATACTCAAGTATTTTAAGGAGCCTCTGTTTCATCGATTCCACAGAAACTGGACCATACACAAGTCAGATAGATAAGTACCAGGTAGGATGTAACACTATAGCTGCAACGAAGACATTTGGCATCAGTCCACAAATACATCTATTTAGGCAATTTCTTTTACCATTTTCTAAAAGTAAACATACTTACTACATTCTGCCCTCAGGGTTCAAAAGTTTAAACCTGGCCATATCTCAGATTGACAGTATTCAATTTCAAAATTCATCATTATCTTGTCATACTATTCTACTCACAAAATGGTCAAACTCACAAAAGAGTCAAATACGCAGATCAAACCTCTAATAACTTTAGAAATAGTTCTTAGTTAGGCCTAAGTATTTAAAAATACTTACAGGAAAACAACACAAAATAACAGACACATCTATATACATATGAATGTACACACGTAGCCACACACACTACTACACTTCATGACATCATCACTATGGTAAATATATTACATAAAAGATTACGCATTGTTGAAAACACACAGAATTGTCCTTTGCTTCTTCTCAGTAACTGAAGTTTTGCAAATGGAGAGAAGAGGCAAAAAATGGCAAAAGCCATAAGCAAGCCAAAGACATTTTGTGTGAAGCACATCAGTGGGGTTACGACATGGATTCCTTTGATCAATTTTTTTATTGAGCTTGCAGATATTTTCCACCAACTAAATACCACAGACCACAAGACTACTTAGGAGATTCATAAAGTGAATTATGTGGAGTTTAACAAAAATACACCTTACTCTTTAAATATGGATTATCTCTTCTAGAACAATTCAACCCCTGTTCTGCTCCACTTTAATTTAGTTTCAGAATAATATGTCATCCTTAAAAATCTATAAACATTGTTTTGCTATCACATATCTTTCATTTGGTGAAAAATTTGTGGACAGCAAAAATAGTCACATTTTACACAACGACTGTTGTTTAATACTTGTGATTGACAAGCATTACACAACATTTAAGAGAACTATAAAGTTCAGTTTCCAGGGAAAATGTAGTGAAAAATGAATATTATGCATTGCCTGCTTTGTCACTATATAAAACAATCCAAAAGCATAAGAGCTTTTCTGTTTTTGAACTAGGTATAATCAGTTTGCTGTGCATGTATAGTAGCAGCTGACTACTAAAAAACATCACATTTCTTCAATCTCTGCAACTATCCACTGTTCTTTCAATGTCACATAGCTGATTCTTATGCTGGTTTTTCTTCTTCTCAAAGCTAGAATTTTTTTTTTTTTTTCCCACAGCACTCTGTTAGGAATGCAAACATTTCATTGAAATTTCCACACAAACAACTGAACCCACAACTTCTCAGTCCAAAACTATCCAAGAAGGATCACAAGAACACTCAGTTAGTTAAAAAAGAGAAACAAAATGTACAAATCTGGAAGACAGATCGATGATGATTATTATTATTATTGTTGTTGTTAGGAAATAAACAGTAATCAATTCTAAGCTATTAAAAGATCCTTTTAGCTACTACTTCAAAGATTCTGTTTTCCTGAAATGTTCCAACCTGAAACATGCTACTTACTGGCATAAGAAGTGTATAATGGATGCAGAATCCAGGTTCAGACGGAAAATATTCATCAGATACAAATCTTATTCTGATCTGGTTTCCTTTGGAGATTTGTCTGCTTGGCACGCTACTGGAACCACACCAGCGCCCTAAAACAGTGCCATCACTAGGCTCTTCAACTTCTACAAAGTCATACCTGAACAGAAAAGAAAATTGAATGTTTATTTATGGGTAATATTTCTACAAACTTCCTGCTTTAATCAATAAACTGATCCCGCACTTTGCAAACTCTTGCCTTTTTCTGTTGTTGTTTTAAATGCTAAATACATAATAAAATCATACAGTGAGGTTGAAAAAAATAAAAGCAGAGCTAACGTTTTGAAAAGACCCATGAGTATGGTTTTGTTTGCTCCTGTTACAGCAAGGACTTACAACACATGGGATTGGGCAGAAAAAAAAAGTCAGAGAAAAAAGACTGCAATTGCTTAAGTGTGGCACATTAATTTGTACTGCAGTATCACTAGCCATATACTGCATGTCACCAGGGAAAAGTCAGAGGCTTTTTGGTAGAGAAAAGTTGGCCTCTTGTAATACTAGTGGTGAATAAGCTCCTGAAGGTTAAGATGGCTAAGGGAAACTTGCAAGCACATTTTGAGTGTATGTATATCCCAATGAGAGATTTGTTGTGCAAAGACCTAGAAGTACTGCATGTCACAAAGATTCTGATATTCTGGCAATATTGACAGGAGTGATAGTGATTGGGAGGTTTGAGAGAATGAAACATATTAAGTTTGATTTAGTTTCATTGGGTTTTAACGTGTGGTCAGGGTATCCCTCGGGATCTGTGAACAACTTCAAATAGATCCATGAGAGGTAATTAAGAAACGTCAGTCAACTGTCAGCAATAAGCCTCACTATGCCACACAAAGGTCCTTGGTTTCACTGGAAATGTTTAGGGGGTTCCCAAGTCATAAAAACATTGAAAGCCGCTGCTCTAGAAAGTCTGGTTTCGGTGCTTTAACCTGTTTCATGTCAGTTCCCCAGCTGCCCAGTGACAGAATAAACACTATGCATTTCAGCTGGATTTTCACTGCTGCAGCCTGAAACCCTCCGAGCCCCAGCAGTAGTTCAGGAAGGCAAGAGCGTGTTGGTTAAAGCATGGGAAGCACTGGGAAGTTCACAGCTAAAGCTTTCCAAGTTATCGTTTTACTTGTAAAACACAACTTTTATTCTAGGCACAAGCACAACACACTTCTGAGAAAGTTTCAAGGTTTCTGGTATTTTTATGTTTTCTTACATGTGCAATCATATACTAAATACATCTCGTGTAAATCTAAATTTGTAAATAGCATTTAGTCCTTTTCAAGGGTACAAATACCTCTGACTATAGCAAATACTTGTATTTTTAAACACACACACACTCTCTACCAAATATGCCTAGCAATAGTTCATGTGAAAATTATTACCTCATAAACATTTTCTACTAAAGCTTTTTCTGGATTTTTTTTTCCGGTTAAGCTAATCTTTATAATGGTTCCCAGTTCCCTAGTTAGACAGGAGGCAATAAATTCTTGTGTTGCATGCTTGTGCAAAACTGACTTGCACATTTATTATCTCCATTTAAAGGACCAGTATTTTTTTCCACTTAATTAAAAATGAATGCAATGAATATGCTCATTAACTGTTCAAAATCCATTATTGCCAGGTATCACAGTTTTAAATCATTGTTGAAATACTAATTAGTTTATCACCATTATTTTTCCTCCAAAGACTAATTCCTTTAGATGATTTACAGGTGGTTTTACTTTATGATCAGGTATACAATTTATTACAAAGGCAATATGTACATTAATTGTACTAAGATTTCAAGGCTCAACACATTCATCAAATTGATTTTGAGCACTGAATTTTTTTATTTTTATCTTTTTTTAAGATCAGCTTACAAAGCTTCTAATATTTGGGTGTTTTTTTTTTGTTTTGGGTTGCTTTTTAAGTTAAGAATATGAAACAATTACCTGCTTTTCTTATTTGTAAAGAGTGAATAAGTTAATCATTACATTTATTGACTTGGGTTTAAGATGTTGAGGAGGTCAGATATAGTATAGGTGTTAGTGCTTCTACACAACTTGCAAAGTACTTTCTCTTGCACTCTTTGGTCTCCTGGCACTCCTGAAGTAAAAGAGAAACTCACATTCCACTGTTTAAATCCTAGACCCTTAAAATAAATGCTAACTAATTCCATTAGCTAAGAGGTAAAATACAGGGAAATGGCTATTCTGGAAAACTCAAATTCAGTTTTCTGATATATATGACATACCCAGATAATTCTGTTTGTTGGGGTGATTATTCTATATTCACTCCTGTTCTCCTTGATCTTTGTATGTGATATTTACAAACAAGCTGTCATTTGTAATCAAAATAATTTCCTATTTTTCTCTGTTATCAATGTTTTCTTGATTAACAGGTTTCTCAAACACCCTTCCCCCACCCTAATACTATTCTGAACATCAAAAATTCACTTGTTTTTGGAAATATTCCAACCATTACATGACATTCAGTAGCACTGTACTGCAGTGTGCACAATTACCAGTATCACTATTTAAGGGATTCACTAAAACCTATCTTGCAATCCAAACAACTATAATTCCCTCACTAAAACATAGTACAGTACACACAGCATGGTTTATGAAGAGTAATCCCTTTCTGCAATGTCTCCCTCAGGACCCACAGAGGTTCAAACAACAAGTCTGGTGCTGTAGACAAAATTCCTGGTTTTGTTAAGTAAATATATGAGTATTGGTTTCTTACTGCTGAACACAGGTATAGGTGCAGCTCTCTGCACAACATGGGCACTTCACCATCAGCAAGGAGAATCTTCAGCAATTCTGTCTACATCTGTCCCTCATATTTCCTGGACATAATGACATTTTTAGCCATTAACCTTATTCTTGTCAGTTATCTAGGCTCTATGTACTGCAACAGCCTGCCCAAAGAATCTTCTGTGCAACTGAAATTCCTTGCATTGTACATCTGGACTGAAGTCTGAACTTGTTGTGCAAAGTAACAAAACAAAGTGGTTCAGATGCTTTAGTATTTACAATATTGCATGACTTAATTCTGCAGCTTCACATCACAGAGCAGCAGGGACAGTAGCATTGCCATCCAAAATTACTTGCCCATCAAATGAAGCTTTTACTTGAAATGCAAGAAAACCAGGATAAATAAAAAAGAACTGAGAAGCTATTTTCCATCTGCAGTGGAGTAAAAATGTTAAAATGCATGTTGAACCAAACAAAGAATCCTTTTCTGCACAGAGTACAAAGGAGAAAATACAACCCTTTGACAATGACTAAAGAAATGCTCTGGGACTGTACTTATGTTCAATACATTATTCAAATATTACTAAGTAAAATTTATGACAAAGATACAGTTCAGGCTCCTGGGATGAAAGATGCTTTTGCCTCTAGTCATGATGCCCACAATGTATTCCTCTTCCCTACGGCCTAGATGCCTGGCACCACGGATTGAATTAACAACTTGAACAAAACTAATTTACTGGAAAAGAGCACGGAAGCAACTTAAGCTTTTCCAACCCGGAAATGTATTTTCCAGGGGAATAGGTTTTCCTCTCCTTTCTATATTTTTTCTGTGGTTTACACTGTCATTTGCTAAACATATTCTGACAGGCTGTTTACCTTGGCTTACAGTTCTGTTAACTTTTTGTGGCTTCCCTCTGCCGTCACAATTCCACAAAAATACCAATGAATGTAAGAAGTAGAAATCCACAGGATAAAACACTTTGTCATATCAATGATATTGGACCTTTCCATCTGTCTATAGATGTGTGGTAGACAATAATCTAGCACACACATTAAAACAGGTTACAAAAGGTGAAAGATACTTTTCCTTCTCCCTTTGGTAATGACTCAATTCATTATTTTTTTAATAAAGCAAAGGAAGTTGATAACAATCCCTGTCATTTTTTTGTCAGCGTCCAGTTTTAAAGCACATGGAATTCCAAGGTTTTTCTGGTGCCAGTATAGCATAACAAAATAACTACCTCAGTGGCAGCCCAAAGGCTTTCAAGGTCTATTTGCAGCTCAGCAGGCAAACTGTTATTGAATAGAGTTTAGGTAGTTTATATTTCGACAGCTTCAACTTTGGAAACACGGGAAATTACTAAAAAGTGTCATCACGAAAATACAATTTTGAGCTTTTTCTAAGCAAAATTTTAACCATCATTCTAAAGGAAAATTTCCTCTCCCAACTTCATTTGAAGTTAATTTTCATTTTTACTACTGAAATACTTAAATTTTGAAATTCCTCGTTTCCAACGTTGGACTCAACTGTGTGTGTATAGAGACAAAACTGTAAGGCTACTGGCAACACCTTACATAGTCTACACCTCTTAGAATCATAGAATGGTTTGGGTTGGAAGGGACCTCTGGAGCTCATCTAGTCCAACCCCCCTGCAGTGGGCAGGGACCTGCCCAACTAGATCAGGTTGCCCAGAGCCCTGGCAAGCCTCACCTTGAATGCCTCCAGGGATGGGGCCTCAACCACCTCCCTGGGCAACCTGTTCCAGTATTCCACCACCCTTGTGGTGAGGAACTTCTTTCTAATGTCCAGTTTAAATCTACTCTTCTCCAATTTAAAACCATTGCCCCTTGTCCTTTCACTCCAGGCCTTTGCAAACAGGCCCTCTGCAGCCTTCTTGTAAGTTTCCTTTAGGTACTGGAAAGTCACTAGTAGGTCCCCCTGAAGCCTTCTCTTTTCCAGGCTGAACAATCCCTGGAGAAGATCTCTTTGAAACCACATCTCAAAGTAATCATATACTGCTTTTTGTGAAATAAACAATACATTTATAGAGAGAGGAAAGGAAGGATAAACATTGAGCTTTAAGATTTTTTTTGCAAAGCTTGTCAACCTCACATGCAGTAGATTCTGGAAGCCTCTTCCAATCAACTCAGCACTCAAGTAATATTCTAATGAGCAGATTCACATCTGCCTGAGTGGAAAAGGGAACACCAAAGCATGACTGAGGTACTCAAATCCATGGCAGACCAATCTGTTGACCCAGCCTTGTAATTCCCCACAGGCCAATACACTGAACAGTCTCCAGCAAAAATGCATGATGGGACAAGGGGAACACAAAGCTTATGACAAAGGGCAGAGGGAACATGGGAGGATGTCAGGAAAGAAGAAGGCATACGAGGAGAGACTGGTATGTTGGATTATAGAAATAAATGGATCACAGATGTGGTAATACATTTGTTAAAAAGTATACTGCATCACTCATTCAATAGGTGGAGAACTTTCTTCTTTTCTATTACCAGCTCTGTCCTTTTCATAGAATGGTTTGGGTTGGAAGGGACCTCTGGAGGTCATCTAGTCCAACCCCCCTACAACGGGCAAGGACATCCCCAACTAGATCAGAGCCCTGTCAAGCCTTGCCTTGAATGACTCCATGGATGGGGCCTCAACCACCTCCCTGGGCAACCTGGGCCAGTGCTTCACCACCCTCATGGTGAGGAACTTCTTTCTAATATCAAGTCTAAACCTACTCTTCTCCAATTTAAAACCACTGCCCTTTCACTACAGGCCTGTGCAAACAGGCCCTCTCCAGCCTTCTTGTAAGTTCCCTTTAGGTACTGGAAAGTCACTAGTAGGTCCCCCCGAAGTCTTCTCTTTTCCAGGCTGAACAATCCCAGCTCCCTCAGCCTGTCTTCATAGGACAGGTGTTCCTATCTCAGCTGTCTCTATGTTTTTTAAACACTTATCCATTGTCCCAGTTGAAATGAAGAGGAAGGTTTCTCGCTAGTCCACCATCCTATGGGCCCTGATATGCTTTCTCTGGACTTATTCTTAACAACCCCAGTTTTGTCCCCTCCCCCCTTCATACCTAGTTTAAAGACCTGCCAATGAGCCCTGCTAACTCCTGCCCTAAAAACCTTTTTCCCCTCTGGGACAGGTGCATCCCACCTGCCACCTGCAGGCCAGGCATCTCATATATCAGNACTTGTTTCCATTGATCCTGTTCTCGGGGATTGCCACAAGAAGGCTGGGGGGCTGCTCTAGTGGAGATCAATCTGTGAAAGTAATCAATTTCACTCTCACTCTCCCTGATATTTCTCAGCCTGCTCACCTCTTCTCTGAGCTCCATCACTTCATCTTGGAGCTGTGCCACTCGGCAGAGCAGGTCCGTAACCTGCTCACACCACACACAGCCATAATCACCATTGCCCTCTGTTGCCAGTGAAAGGCTGTGACATTCTTCACAGCCTGTAACCTGAATGCCAATATCCATTTTGGTGGGTACTGGAAGGACAGCCCTTTTCCTTTGTGTAACTGCTGAACTGCTGCTAATATCCATTTTGGTGGGTACTGGAGGGACAGCCCTTTTCCTTCGAGTAGCTACCATAATTAAGAGAAGGAGAGGGGGAAAAAAAAAAAAGGCACACACTCTGTGAAGGCTTTTAAAGCTGCTGCCTTTCAGTGCTGCCCTGCCCACAAAGAGTCACAGCTCTGGCTCGCAGGGTGGTTGCTGGACTGCTGCTAAGCACTCCTCCTCGCTCTTGGGCATTTCAAAGAAGCGCTACTCCTTCCTCCGGGGCGAATCCTCTGCCTCAAAGCTTCCTCTAAGAGCTTTTCTAGCAGATAAAAGTGATTCTAGCAGGTAAAAGTGATTCTGCTCAGCATTATAAAATATATTTGACTGGGGCTACTCTTAGTGACAGTAAAGTCAAACTGGAAGAAAACTGTTTTTTGTAAAAATGACTCGATATAAAATTTTAAATATTTTAAATACTCCCTCTGGCTTTTGTCTTTGCAATAAGAATTTCTATAAAAAGTCACCCTGAGTCATTTGACTCCAGTTCCTGATGCTCACAACATACAGCAATTCAGCCCTAGCATTCATCCTCTTTAGGTGGATTTGGCAGTGCCTTCCATTATAAGAGGAAACTCCTTTGGGTATTGTTACAGATTACCCAACAATTGAGAAAAAAGTTATGTTCTATGTTTTCTATCATGCTTGATGTTTTAACGTAAAAATATGACGGAACAGCAATGATTTGACATGAAATTTCCATAGTAGTTAACCTGTATCTGCTGATCTTACATATATAGTGTTTTAACAGTCATTGGAAAGAAACAGCATACTCAGATATAGTCTACATAAATAACTGATGAGGTCAATTTTCTGTACTCAGACAATGATGATTAATTATACACAAACATCATTTCCAGCAACAGACATTACTTCCAGCCAATACAGAAAATGAGCATAAAAACCCTATGTATCCTGCCATGTCTACATTTTCCATGGAATAAAGATACTAAAGGTATAAACAGAGACCACTTCTAACTGCCATTCACCAAATATGGACTGCAGTTTCTGCACCAACCTACTGTGAATACATGTATTTTAGAATATGCAGCACTGTACATTAGAAATTGCCTTATGGAAACAGATTCATTCACAAATGTCAGATGGTTGCCATGGTTCTCTCTATTTAATCTTTCCCCATACTGATTAAGTAACAGCCTGAGGCTTCTAACATAGTTGCACAGCTCTCTGTATTTCTACCTTATTTAGGATATATAACCAAAAAAAAATCCTTTACTTTCAGTTTTCTTCCCCTTCATTCAATGCAAGTGAAACAGAAAAAAACAAGACCTAGAGTTCAAACCCCCGAAATTCTACTCTTCAAGCATTTGAACAACTTTCATGAAAAGGAAAGGATGCACTGGTTGTCCAGTGGAGAAATTAACTGTTGCATTACCACTTTCCAACCTACCCAGAAACATTTCTTTTTCCTATGGATCTTCTGAAGAGTTAAGGCATCTTTTGAAGTTAAGACACATGTTTTGCATAGTAACTTCTGTCATTTGGTGATATGGAGTAAAAGCACTGCATGTAAAAATATGAAACCTAAAGAAATACAGTTTTGGAGAGGAGTGTGAGAAGATGTATCAAAAGTTTATTTTGGTGCCAAATGATAAGCTGAGTATTGCTGAAAACATATCCTTTCCCTGATGACTAGTAAATGGGCACATAAACACCTCTAGGAAATAAATCATCATGACTGGTGTATATGCATACTGGTAAACACTTCTGTATCTTCACCTTAAGCACATGAATATCCCATAGTCTCTGAAAGTAACTTCTGCCTTAAGGGAAGGAAGGGGCATTAACTTTTCCACAAAAATCATTAATTGTAAACTAGATACATTAATAAATACACTCCAGGCTCTAAACCAAAACAATTCTATATCCAGAAAGCAACTTCGTAGTTATTTAACATATGTTAAACTACTAATATAGATAAAGCATGTAAATAAGTATTTTCAGGAATACAGCAACCACAGAATTCAGTCCTGTGCTATGAACTAATGTATACCAGTATAACTTCTATTGATACATTATTATTCTTATTCAAGCACTTGAATAAGAATTTTATAGAAAGAGACACTACAGTACTGCAGATCAAAAGTGGAGGTAAGAAGGAAAAGGATGGTTTTCCAAACTACTCCCTTTAAAAGACCACTTGCCAAACTTCTTAAAAGCCACCTACACTTATCTTCTTTGTACCAAAGAACAGCACGTATTCCCAATGCTAGTCAGTATAAGATAAGTTTGGTCTAAAAATGGCATGTTATGTGTAGAACAGAGACACCATGAAAAAAAAAAGTAAAGCATGACATTTCCTACCAATGTTACTATTACTGTATATCAAAGATAAAGATGAATTTGGGAAAATTGGAGAGACTGAATAAACATACTAACACATGTAAATCAGCTTATAAATGATGCCTCAATCCATTTACTTACTTTGGCCTTCATCTTAAAATGCAAAGGAAGAAGTTCTACAGGGAGTAAGTTTCCATCAGTCAGGTTTACTATGTTATGCTTACCTTTTTACTATACAGCAAGTAAAAAAGGTTTTCCACAAACTAAGAAGTCACTTGGAAAGGTTATTTTTCAAGGACTAGAAAACGGATAGCAACTGCATGAAACATTTTCTTGTAGTTTCATCTCTAATATGTCTGCTTTCTGTTACTGACTGCATGTGTGGACCAGAGATTTCTGCAGAAATTATGAATTGAATAGTGCATGTAACAAAAATGGTAATAAAATAGAATATTATGACTGTGCTGCACACCAGTACTCCTATTCTTCATTGTCACTTCTGCCAAAGGAATACTAGTACAGGACTTACAGTACACCACCACATGGAAATGGCCATCAGAATTCAGGGTCCTGCTGCACTGGACACTACTCTCCAAAGCATGCTTCCCTTCATAAAAAAGCAGCCCACTGATCCCAGACAACTTACCAGCTCAGTAAGTATCCTGCATCATACAGTACTATGCTCTGTTGATTTTGGAGAATTAAACGTCTTACCAACTTTTTCCCAGTACTTCTCTATAAAGCCTGGTATATTTTATCTTTGGAATTACAGAGATCACAATAAATCATATGTTCCTACTGTACATATCGATATTTTGTACAAAATCAAAAGCATTAGCGGAGCTCAGAGTTCACATCAACAGCCAAGGTTGTAAAGCATTCTTTCTAATCTACTATAAAATTTCTAGTATCCCAAATGTTAATTTTTTTCTTTAGGTACATTCCTTATATCCTGGAATACAGTGATGCCTCCAGTCAACTATGTGAAAACTACTGGCTAAGCAATTTCCTTATAAAATTCAAAAGAATACTTTGGAAAACAAACAAACAAACAAATTCCTAAGGGGTATTTTCAACATGTGAAGAATCACCTAGGGCAGTGCAGGCAGCATTCCTCTCCCTCAAGCACCCTCTGATGATATAGCAGCATTACACACCTGATCAAGTTTCCTTACTTCCTTTTCTCACCCTCCTGCCTACCTCAATAGAGACTGGGGCTCCATCTATGTTTATTTAAAAGAAAATACCTTTATTATTTAAAAGAAAACACCAGTGATACAATAACATATGGTCTCTTGGCTGCTACACTAGCACACAGGCTTTACCAATCCAAGACACACCATTTGTCATGAAGTTCAATATCCTGCTTCAGGACAGGCTAGCAATTGCTACAGAATAAAAGTGAAAAATCTCTATCAGTTAATTGGGCAGTCGCATAACACCACATGAGGCAGAAAAAAAATGAGTTCCCAAGCCTAGCAGATCCGTTTTCACCCAAAGAGTGTAAAGAGTTTCCTCTCACTTCAGTTTACCTAGTTTCAAGTTAATAGCCTTTAAATTATGCAAACCTATTTTTAATCCAGCCATAGCATATAACACAAAGGTTAGTATGTAGCAGCACTTGTTAATAATTGCTGCTGATCCACCTCTTCTCACGTTACTGTCATGCAAGCAACATACTTTGTTAAAATGTTGATGATACAAATAAAAGCAGCAACCGCAGCATCTAGCAAGAGGGAGAGAGGAAAGGAAGATGAAAAGGGCAGGATGAAAAAAAGAAAAGCTATGTAACAGGTGAAGAAACACAACTGTCTGTCTAGGAATGGAACAGTTGGCATGTCTGCTGCTCCTGCTGATTAAACAGGAGAAAGCCTCTTATAAACCTAATGGTGAGCCTATGGGCTTTACTGTACTAAGACTTTCAGAAAACATCAGGGAAGGCCTGAGTGCTATGCATATAATGGAATATTTAGACACTACAGTGGGTAACTTTAGACTATATTGCTGGGTCTACCTTTACATCTTGCATTTCTCTTGATATCAGGATTTACGAGAGCCACACCAGAAACTGCAGGTGGTCTGTCTACATCCCTAAGATCAGGTGGTGATGGCTCACAGTGTGTTCTTTTGCCCCCTTATAGTATACACTTACTTTTAACTTAGTAAGTGGTGGGGCAGGAGCAGGGGAACTCCATCAAAACTAACTGCTCCCAGAGTAGCCAAGGCAGAAGCAAGACCTAAGCAGTGCCACGCTCATTTTCAAAGCAAATAACTTCAGTCCACAACATTAGAAACACAGCCAACTATAGTAACATAAAACAAATTTAGAAGCAATAAATTAGGATTAGAATCATTTACAAAAATATTTTTATACTGTGGACATAGTTTACATTATTCAAACAGCTTGCTTGACATTAAGAGGACTAGGAAGAAATTTTAAGGAGTCTAAAATGTTTAGGTCAGTAAGTGCAGTCTGGTGTGAAAAAGAAGGTATTATGTCAACTGCCAGCTCATCAGCACTCACTCTCCTAACAGTCATCTGGGCTGTGAAAACAGATTTTAAACTACCTGCAAAACAATATCCATTACAGTGTCCTCCAGCACCAGTGGATACTAAAAATGAATGCTGGATTTACTGTAAAGGAAGGAGAAGTGGGTGTGCAAGAATACAGTGACAGCCCACAAGCTTGTGCGGCATGTCTTTTTGATCACATCATGTAGGCTATGCTGTCCTCCCATTCTGCTTGGAGATGCACTTCTTTCTCTTTACCTTTCTTATGTTGCACTCTGATTTGTTTTGAGAGTACAATCTTGCAGCTATAAACCCTCACTGCAGAGCTGAGTTCATTCTTTTTGAAACTTAATATATATTACAGATTGGCCTCAATTGTAACTGTACTGAGCTTCGGTTTTCTAGTTTTTTATCATCTTTTACTACCTGTGATACCTATTTTGTCACATTTATAAAACGCTTATCATGAGAGTGGTGTTAAGCAAATTTTAATAAGCAGTAGAGAACCCAGAGAAATACAAAGCTCTGGCACAGTGTGAACTATAACAACTAAACCAGCAGAATGGGACTAGTTGAAAGATGAGTTAGCGTTTGAATCATTCGGTAATCAAAGAGTTAATTTACTGGAATCATGGAAAATGAAAAGAAAAAGTGCTTTCTTAAAAAATAAAAGAATAACTAAAGAAGAAAATACAAGGAACCATGATTTTATTCAATGACATCAGAACAGAAAACAATTAGATATGGATACTTCTTTTGATGCAAAAAACTTTTTTTCTTCAAAACGTACGAAAGCAGGATGCACAAGTCTATTAGACTCTTCTGTATTCATTAAACTGAAATACCATTACAACTGAACTCACATGAAAGAAAGAACCTTTGTAGTATTATTTTTTCTTTATATATAAAGAAAAATTTATAGGTAACCAAAGGACTCTCATCACAATTTAATCTAATTTCTTAAAAACATTGATCCCCATTCTCAACTCTCATCCTCTATTTAAATCTATTCAGCATTTAAACCTCTCCTGAACTAGTATCATTATTCAGTTGTCTTGCAAATAAATTGAACAGGTAAAAATAAATAAATAAAAAAACCAGCCCCACAAACACCGGAAGAAATTACTCCACTAGCTGCCTTAATACAAGTTTTATGGCATTTTCTATACACTGCTCCTAAAATGTTCCTTCTTTCCACCAGTAAAACATCAGTGTTGCTACCAAGACTTCAGCTTACATTAGCTATTTCATAATAATTCTTTACTATCAGTATTTCAATTAACCTAAGACACTTGAATGCTAGAACTCACCCCAGCCATTTAAATTACACATACCCCTTTCAGGCTTCAAATAAAATAATTAACAAGTAATTCATGTGTTGGAAAAAAAATAAAAAAGAAATTATGTCTTGATGAATTAGAGCTCATATGCTTTTTATAATTCTATATTAATAGAATCAATCCTACCCAAATATAGATCTGACTTGCAGAACAAAGCTATAATAAATTCTATCTTTAGTATAATTTCACTTTCGCTGAAAAAATTAGAGCCAATGATGAAAGAGACATTTAAGTATTACTGGTATGTAGAGTCACCTAAACAGAACCCAGCCCACCTGTATGTGAAGCAGCACATAAACAGGTTGGCTAAAATTTAACACACTGAAATTCTAAGGCAATAGCTGTAAGAAAAGAGCTTTAAGGACTGGTCTTCACTGTAACAGACATCTCCGTTCTCAAGAGTCTGTGGGTTTTGGTGCTGGCTGTTTTTCTTATAGTTTGAAGAAATTTTGGGAGTCTCCTCACTATTTTCTGAAGTTTCAAATACAAGTGGCAGCAGCAAACCCTGTATCTTCAGAATGGGGGAGAGCAGAAAGGCACAAATTCCAGCAGCCTAGCTCCTTAGCGACATGAGTTGCTATTAACATTGCTTGCACCAGATCCTCTTTAAATATAGAGTTCATTTCAAGGTCTTTGTCCAGTTATTCAAAGCCAACTTGAACTTTGTACTCACCCAAGAGAGATAACTTTATCCTCTGTAATCACAGTCCATGAGAAGCATTAAAGACTGTCTGACAGTAAGAACAACCCAACAGTTGTCCAGAAAACAATTTTCTTGGGAACTAGACTTTGATAACGAAATCACTGCCCTCAATAGCCCCAGAATTAATACTTACTTTATGTGAAGACATACTTTTTTTTCCTGAATCTATGCTTGATATTAGTATGTTCTTCACACATACATCAATATTGCCTCTATAATGTGCTACAGGCAGAACAAAACCCACTTTTTTTTCACCCAGGGGCAGGGTATGTGGTAGAATCTCATATTTCTAGAAGAACAAGATGCTGACATGATCCTTCATGCATGTGCTCTGTTGATGCTGTAAGGTGCTTCCATAACAAGGGGCCAAATAGAAGCAAAATACCCTGTTTCTTACTGAAGCACTTAGGAGTTGCAGTTACTTGTCCATATTTTACTCCACATGCAAGATGTACAGATTTGCAGAAAATACAAGAAAGGAAGCTCTACGTGGTGCAAGTTACTTCCTATGTCTTATATTACACACAAAGGCATATGGTATGCATTTGACACAATTTACACTAAAAAAAGACAGCACAGCAAGTATTTTCCTTCTTCACAGCCACTGACTAAAGACAGTGCCTGTGTGTTTCCTCTTAATACACCCTCCTCAGTCTCATCAGACTGAGCCAAATCTTCCAAGTTTTTTGTCCCTTGTCAACAATCTAACCATAAATGCATTAGGAACACATATGACTGTTGAAGGAGGTTGGACTGCAGCTTCCACTGCAGAACCTTGATGTTCCCTGAACAGAAGGGAATAGCTTGAGCACAGTTTAGTCACAAGAGATCTGAAGTGAAGGCAAGTAGCTTACTGAAAAATTAGGGAAAACAGAGGTAGTGAAATTAGTGCATGTGGCTCTGCACTGTGAAGCATTATCATAAGAACCCTCAGAAGAACGTACCCAGTATAAAGAGTTCAGTGTTTAATCTGACGTGAAGGAGAGAAAAAAAGTCACAGTACTACTCACATAGATTTTACTCCATGTTAGCACTGACAGCTGCCTTCAACTGAACATATTTTCTTCAGCCAGAAGTTCTACGTGTTGCATATAACTACGTAAACTTTAGGAAGTCTTCTAAAGTATCATAGGTATATGCTTAACTTATACATACATCAACAGACTCACATAAGCTCCCCTGCTCCCCTCCTCCAAAACTCCCACAAAACAAACTATAGCTCATATTTGAAATTACCAGAGAACTGAGAGTCAAAATGAGTATAGCTATCCTAATACAATGATGAGCAAATGGCATCTACTATTCCACTATCAGTTGGTTCTACATTCACATATTTTACCCTTATCATCTTATTTACAGTAACTGCATTTTGTATTTGTGACACATTTCTGTGTTTTATTTTATATAAAAGTCAAATAGACTGTAATTGTCTCATGGTTAGAAAGAGCAGCTGCAATTATCACTAGGATGAACAACTAGAGCCATTTTGTGTACAGAGAGAGAATGAGTCTGACATGTTACTAACATAAGAAATATTTTTTTTCTTATTGCAGCCTTGTTCTGTAACATTCCGATATACAACCTACTCACAACATCAGTCTGCCTTTTTACAGGCAACTAGCATCCATATTCTGCCTCCAAGAAAGCTATATCTGTGTCTTCCTGTCACAGAGGAGCTTAGCACAAAGCTGTTTTCACAGCATGTTCTCAAAGACAGAAAACAACCAATTGGGTCAATATGCAACAACTAAGCAAAAATCAGTTGCTCCTGGTCAAGAACAGTTATGGCATCTCCCTGATGATAGGAGCTGTCAGGCACAAAAGTCTAATTGCCTCATGATTAAAACAGTGTTGAGGGGCTAGCATCATGGAAATAATGACCTGTCAATATCACATCAGCAGAAGAAAAGCTGCTTCTTTTCTTCATCAGAAAGAGCGGACACACAGAATGTAAATCCACAACGCCTCTTTAACTAGAAGTTCCCTCATGTAAGGAAAATTCCCTGTCAGTTCTATCATCTGAACAGTACTGCAGAAAAGTGCCAGGAGACTGCACCCTTCTTTAGTGTTTGTTTCATTTGCTTGGTGATTTTTTTTGTTCATAACCTTTTTCTATTACAAGTTACAACTGAAATCAAAGTGTGCAAGATCAAAATTACTGGACTATTGCAGAGATTTATATATCCACGTATATGGATTTATATATCCATATTACCAAACAAACAACTTAAATGTCTCCTGAGATATATGCATGGATCTAGTCCCCATGCAAATTTGAGTTTGTGTTCACTTTGGAAAGGACACAGCAGGAGAGCATAAGTCTTATGAGGAGCAGCTGAGGGAACTCGGGTTGTTTAGTCTGGAGAAGAGAAGACTCAGGGAAGACCATATCACTCTCTACAACTACCTGAAAGGAGGATGTCACAAGATGGTAGTAGGTCTCTTCTCCAGGGTTAACAGTGAGAGGATGAGAGGAAATGGATTCAAGTTGCAGCAGGGGAGGTCTAGATTAGACACAGGAGAAATTTCTTCACTGAAATGGTTGTTAAGTCTTGGAATAGGCTGCCCAGGGAGGTGGTGGAGTCACCGTCCCTGGTGGTGTTTAAGAAACATTTAGATTCGGTGCTTAGGGACATGGTTTAGTGGCATGTTAGTGATAGGTATGGTTGGACTTTATGGTCTTGAAGGTCTCTTCCAACCTTGATGATTCTGTGTGTCATAAACATAGAATTTGCTGTAATGCAAATGTTCCACATTAGTGAATACTGGAAGTTGAATGGTAAGTAAAAATGAAGTGGGGAAAAAAGCACCCTGAAGGATCACTCCGATTCAGACTCAGGAAAGCAACTGAAGTGGAGACTAGACTGGTATCTTCAATATATCTGTAGAATGTGATATTTATTCTAGATGAAAAGACCTCTCAGAATAGCTTGAAATGTCACAACTGACTTTGGAGAAATTCAAGTGCTTGTTCAGGTAAAGCCAGATACAGGCAAAAACTTGCCAGAGCTTCAGGATATGTCTAGGACATTTCTCATTCACCACGATCATTGTTTTCCTGTTATAGAACTATGTTAAACAAGAAGTCTTATATAGCTGGAAATAGTTTGGAGGGTTTTTTTTCCAGTGTGTGAGGAATATTTGAACTACAATGAGATGAAAAGCTGCTAATTATCTTAAACTAATATACTCCAGTGCATTCTCTCATAAGCCAAGTAAGCTGACACTACAGGATGTTACAGCCTACAGTGATGATGGAGAAAGTCCTGACATTGCACAGAATGTGCTGCTTAAGAAGTAGGTAGAGGAACTGAAAACTAACAATGACCACTGCAGGTAATTGATGATGTCCTCTCATACACTATAAAAGCGAGGGAAAGATATCCTGGTAGAAACTGCACACTGTTGCATAGAAAGTTATCAGGCTGCAGTTTTTACCTAGTTTCAGTCATAGGACAGAATAAATAGTGTGGGACACAAACAACAAAAACCCTTAGCTTTTCTACAGAAGGTACCGGAAAAAGAGATTAAATAATTTTATTGGAAACCGTAAGAGATAAGAAAAGTAAGACATTTCTTATAAAGAGATATTACTCTGATAACTGGTAACTAACTTGGCCTGTATCAAATTGTTTTACATAGTTAAACACTCTCTGGTTTTTTACTTATTTCCTCAACTTATCAGTTATTTATACTCCCTTCACAAACAAGGTACACTTTCTTTTCCTTTATTGAGTTTGTTACTGAATCTAAATTTCATTGGAACCCTAGCTATGTTTTTTCTTTTGTTTAAAAACAACAATATAACTCCCTTTTCCATAGTCCTATCTTCCAAGCCAAAAAGCCCAATCTGTCCTCAGAAGTGCACATACCAGGAACTGCATTCATACAACTTCCTGATATCCCTGCACAAATACAAGCATGATAAGATTAAGACTGAGTGAAAATTATAAGTGACTTATTACTATTTCTTAATTTGACCAGTACTTTTGTATTCAGCACATTGTTTACTTAAAATAAATGTACTCCCATTAAAGTACTATTGTAGTTATAATATTAAAAATATTTTAACTTATCTTACTTTTTTCTTTGCAAGTGGACGAATGAGTCACCCTACCTGGATTTTCTTTCACTTGCCACTTCACTCTGCCATATGCAAAGAAAAGAAAAAGCAAGCTAAGTTTTCATTTAAAGAAAAAAACTGCTGTGCAAAGGGAGTGCACTCATCTGAGCAAACATATGTTTATAGTATTTTAATTATATTTGACATGGTCTTGACAATTACTCTCTTCAGAATTATGAAAGATATCCGCCCATCAGCTATGATCCTCAACTCCCAGGCTAAGTGCAGAAATAACCACCAAGAAATTTAAATTGTTATCAAGAGTTGATACGAGATATAAAGACAACTGAGTATCAGTTAAATACAAAAACTGAAAGCAAGAATCAAATCAAATGTGTATACAAGGTACTAAAAAATAAAACCTCAAATAGAAAAACAAAACCAAAAAAACCTACTCTGAAAGAAAAACCTTTTGTGAAGTACCTCTCTGGAAACACATCAAAGGGGAATATGCCATTCAAATGACATATTTTATCTGTTACTTAATTTACTGAAAAGAGTTCAGACAACACACCGCTTCTCACACATCAGAGTTTTTTACGATGTGTTGCTATGATGGCAGACAGATACAGGATACAAGAGTTTAGGATCTCTCCCCCTTCACCCACCCACAGGAAGCATACATAATGTCAGCTCTTACTGCCTCACAAAATATCCAAACCATGATCAATCAGATGGCTTGGTTCAGAACTACATCTATTCTGATGCTTGTTGTGTCACAGTTGTTTCTCTCCCAAACTACGAAACTTTCATAGGAAGGAAATACAGATTCCACAGGTCCTACAGTAAACGATGCCAGTGATTAAGCAGGCAGAATTCTTATTATAGATGGAAAAAACCCAATACCATTGGAGAATGTCAATTAATGCAATACTGAAAGTGTTGGTTTTCATAGAACACTGAGAACTTGAGCAGTACAGGCCATTAAAATATTGTGCAGTAGGGTGTGGGATGTTGCACTTTGCGTTGTGACCTGAATTCCACTTCAGGTAACTCACTTGCTTAAATTTTCTCTGTAAGTATTTGACATTCATTCCTCTACCATTCTGTAAACAATATTTTCCCAGATATCAAAACTTTTAAGAGATTAAATATTTCATATTTGTGTATCATAATGTATCTGTGGCCCAGATACTGAATGCAGAAGGAAGACTGGAGGGACCTCAAAGTTGTCAAGCGTGAATCCTTCTCTAGTGCTGCAAAAGAAAATCATAAACTAACACTTTATAAGATCCATTGTATAAACATATTGACATGTAGGTGTCACATTTCTGCAAAACTCAAGAAGCAGTTTTGTTTCAACTCCCACATCTCCCTTCCAGTCTTTCTAAGTTAAACAAAAAGTAACTTACTTGCAAATGTCATCTTCTGGATCCTCAAGCCCAAATCTTTCATCAAAAGTAAGCTGTATCCATACGTTTTCGTCTACTGCTACTAATCTCCACACTAGTACAGTATTGCGTGGGTACGTGTGTGGAAACTTGGGGCTGTGAATACTTCCATTAGTAGTCACAGTAATTATCTTCTCATGCTGAGGATCCTGCACACCTATAGCAAAGACAGAAAACAGATGCATCAATATTCATTTATTCTCCTTTTCCTAAAGTGTTCATATATATGATAAAGACACTTTTGTTTAATTTGTCTTGCAAGGAATTTCTGCTTGGAAAAATCTCTATAGTGACAACTCAAAAGTGATAAGTGTTTCTTTGCAGGCACAAAGTTATCCAAACCCAAGCCTCAACTGCTGTTCAGAAAGCAGAACAGAAGTTCAAGTGAAGATAAGAGAAGTGTGACTGAAAACACCTGAATGCAAGACTGGACTCCACAGAAGGCCAGCAGCACAAGGAATTGCTACATCCAGCCTGCTGATGGCTTCGGTTCTTTGTTACTGGACATTTCACAGAGATCACAGGAGGGTAGAGGGAGAGGTATGATCACATCAATCACAAAAGGGGTGGTTTAAATTTGTCTCTTTTTAATGGAGACTGTCTTGCATTTATTGAATCCAGTGATAAGGATTTTGATGGCTTTCTCCTTCCTGAAGGCTGTATCAGAACAAAGTTATCTCAATACAGGAATGAAACTGGGACATGCTTGGGAAACTTGGGAAGTCATCAAGTGTAAAAAATTAGACAAGCCTCAATCAAGGGCATTCCTCAAAATTCACAGGATTGCTAGATTAAACACATGTAAATTTAAATGAATGTTGAACCATGCAGCAGCAAATGATTTCAAAAGAAGTCAGTCAATTATATCTGATTTTTAAAGCACACAGTTAACACTGCAACTACTGAAAAGACCTCTTTAGGTTATCAATTCATAACTGTGAGGAGTTACCAAAAGGCAAGAACTTTGCAATCGTGCCTTCCAGAACCCCAACAACTCTCTTCACAGTAGCTCAAGAAATCTCATTCTCAAGTGCCCAATTTTCACAGGAATTCACATTTAGCAGCTGGACCCAGCAAAAACAGGCACTAACTAATCTGGATGCATTTTAACACTGTGACATAAAATGAATAATTCAATATAGTGAATGAATACAGGGAATACATACAATATAATTCCATAAGCACATCAAAAGAAAAAACCGTTCTTGTACTATAGCACATGACTTCTACTATCTTTGGCTTTTTCTAAACACCTGTATACAGTCAGGTTTGATGTTTGTCAACAAATCATAGGAATTATAGGAAACAAATCATAGGAATTTAGTTACCTATTAATAACTTCAGTAATGAAAAAAGCTTGGAATTTTGTACTATTAATATTATTTTGTTTTCACCCATTCGTCACCTCTTTCAGTTAGAAACTTTATCCTATTTTTCTGATTTCTTCACAGCATTAGAAAACAGCATTATGATGAACATTCATGTAAAGCTGTACAAGACATACGCTTCAGTCCACAGTTAAAACATACACTGCAATAGTACTTTATTATAGCTAAATGTAAAGGCTGACAGCTAAATGTAGTGCAAGAAAAGAAGGCCACAAAACCAGCTATTTTAAAGTAATTAATCTATATTTAAATATAATTTAAGACTGACAGACTTCTGCCTTCTATTCTGATGGACTCGAACCTTCTACTTGTGGTATGAAAATGGTAAATTTTCTTTTAAGTGGAATTGCTGCTTATATAAAACTGATGGAGTGTGGCATTCTCTGTATCACCACAGTTGCAGACTGTCTTGTGTACAAATAAGAAAGGACAGCATGCAGTAATAAAAAAAAGGCACCAAAAAAAAAAAAGGCACAAAACCAGTTTCTTAATTTAGACACCGGGTTTTTGTTAGCTGAGTCACAAGCATTTTTCTATAATGTTTACTATGTCAGCTGAGAGCTGCACGTTAAGCACAGAAGCCAACAATAATAAAAAAGACTTTCCCACAGATTAGCACACCAGAGTATGATTTCCAAAGTATGCAAAGGACCACCATTGCAGACAAACAGATCAAAATGTGGTGCCTGATTTCATTCAGTGCTTTGTTTTGTCTTTAAATACACACATAGGATTATAAACCATGTTGTAGTTCACAACATACTAACAAAATGTTTTCTTTTGCATCTTCAAGAGAATAATAACAACAGCACTGCAAGTGAGGACTGTAAACAGCCCAGGCATATCAAATGAGAAGTCAATAAAAAGGGGCAAAGGAAAGAAAAAGCATGTGACAATTTAGTGAACAGAGTTTGCAGCATCTCCACTACCTTCAGCTCCTCCATTTGTAAAGTAAAAGTGTGTGTTTACTTTAGCACACAACAGTGTTCCACGAGCATACTGAATTCCCACACACATCACTTGCTCCATTTCAAATATTTGCTCTCGCACAGTGGAATTTCTTCTTTTACAAAAGAATTATTTCGTATAACCACAAAGGCAAGTAATTGCTGTCACTAGGGAATGAAGCTTGTCACTTGTCTTCAGAAAAGCTGCAATATTCCTTTTTTATCTGTTCTACATGAATTGTACCATCGTACCTCAAAAAGCTAACCTCTTCCTCCTGAGTTCTTGTAAGTTCTGAGAATTTCTTTTGCATAACAGTGTGAAGAGCACAGCTACCAGAATGTATCTAAGATGAGACTATAGTCTCTGTTCTTTACAGAATGACTTCACAATTCCTGGCTCTAATTTAGGGATAAATCAGTCCAAACTACATTTAAAAGGGAATAACAAGTCCAGTTAGATTTACAACTGTCAGCTGTATAACTCCAAAGCTGTATACATAGCTGCAGTAATCTGTATTTCTATTAACAACCATCCTTCTCATCCACCTCACCCCAAAACCAAAGAAAACAAATTATTGTTATGGTACAGACAGCACTGAACAATCCTGAAGAATCAGTTTAGGCAAGGACTGATGCAGGCAAGGCACCATCTCAGCCAGGGGACAATAAAACCATGTAAGGGAAACGAGGACAAGCAAGGACCAATGCAATGTATGTGCATCTTTAATAAAAAACTTCATCAGAAGGTGGGCAACTGAGAACACAAGCAGGAGAAAGTCCTGGAAATGGGACGCACTAGCTGGGAAAAATCCCTAAGCTGACCCAGGGATATGACATGGTTACACTTATTAGGAAAGAACAACACATATTTAACATAGCCTGAAGTTGAAGAATGAGTTGTCATAGTTGCCTTTGATGTGGTACGAGATGCCATCACCAGATTTATATATCTATCAATGTAGAAAGTCTGCCCCTGAAAATTACAAGATTCCAGACATTCTGAAAGCAAAGCAGTGCTTAACCCTTCTACCGACGTGGTAACAGAGATGAAAAACCACAGTATCACCAAACAGATCAGCAGATGCCACTGTGAACTGAAATGAAACCCACCGACCAGACTAGTTCATTCCTGCCTACTTCAAAGTAGGTCTCTTCCCCCATGGGCACAACACATTTCACAAAGATCAGCGCTGACACTTTTTAAATATAGCAAATACCTCTTTCTTAGTACATTGTAATCACTGTGTTTTAGGCAGGGTCATGGCTAAAACTCAGACAAATCACATACAGTTAAGAAGACAGATGAGTAGCTGCAGAAGCAGAAGGCAGCACCACAAGTGGAGTAAGGACCTCAGCACTGATCCACTCAAAAGGCTGATTCACTGAAGAGGTCACACGCTACTGGTAAAATTTATTTTTAAAGCTTCTTGCTAAACCTACACTCATTTCACAACAGGATGAGATGAGAGTACTGCTAATCATGCACTCTTAATACCTTATTTGGTTAATTTCATTCAATAGCCCTCAATTATGAAAAACAAATTTTAGACCGTCAGGAAGTGTTAGCTCTTATATGGCTATCATTGCTTTAAAAAACCCACACACACCCCAAACAAACAAACCAAAACAAAAAACACAGCCAAATTCAAACATAATTCATACAAAATAATTCAAATATTTATCAATTAATATTAGAGCTTTTTCAGATACAAAGGAATGTTGCAGTATGTGAGAGTCCTCTGCTTTAAAACTCCAAAATGAAATATGACAGTAACTAATTGTACATTACCACAGAACTTCAGAGGGAAGCAGGTTTTTTTAATTAAAGTAATGGACAGGATTTCCTGACAACATTCCCATATAATTTTTACAACACTCCACATATGTACAGAAACTGAAACTTTATAGAAGAAATTCTTTGAAATGTAACATAACTTGCCATTTTTTCCACTTTCACCAGACTTTGCAAAAGCAGTAATCCTGCTTTCAGAAGTAGTAACTCAAGGCACACAGTGGTACCTCTTTCTGCCCTCTGCCTCCAGGCACTTCTTAGCTATTATCTGAATGTAACAATCAAAACGAAATTTAACTCTTTTTGCTGGGTACATAAGAAAAGCTGGAAAATTGTCTGTTACTGGCACAAAATTGAAGACAAATAGCTCTATTCAATACTGTTCTTATATAAAATGGATATCAGGACAAAGCCACTCAAAATCATACCTATGCTGCTTTAAAGGAACCTCTGGAGACCTCCATTCCCACCTTCTGCTTGGGTTACAAATCCTGCTCACACCACAGCAGGTCACCTGTTTGAAAGCTGGCATTTTCTAGCCAGTACTCAAACCTCTTCATGAATGGAAACTTCACAGTGCCTCAGCATAACTTGTGCCAGTGCTGCATGCTCTCCCTAGGTAAGATACTTCACCTAATGTCCAATTTGAACATTCCAAGCTGCAATTCCTAACTATGGGTTTTTCACAGTTGGTTTGTTCTTTACAATCTGTGCCCCTACCAGGAAGAGCTTAACCTGGTCACCCTTCCAACTGCTCTTCAGGAAATTGAAGGCCTGCTATTAGACTGCCCCATAGCCTTCTCTTCCCCAGACTAAGCAAGCCCATCCACCCACTCCTGCCACCAATTAGATGCTGTGTCTTCAAGCCTGCCTATCCAGCCAATTTTCAACATACCTAACAAGCAGTCTATTCTTCCCAGCCATTGTGCCTCACCTACCACAAGAAATGCACATAGGGTTCATTTTCATCATCAACTTTCATGCAGTGAGAAAATAAAATTTCAAACAGGCTTGCTGTTATCTCCTATGATAGCTTTCCAAGTGCTATGGTTTGAGGCTTTTTTGGGTTAAATCTCTAAGACACAGTCCAGCTTTCTGTGGATTTTCCATTTTGAGTTGCTTCTATGCCTTGATATAGCTACCTGTTTGAAATCTTGAGGTATTAGTAAGAAATGATATAGAGAGGAGTGCACATACCCACAGCACACACAATATATATATGTAACTTGCCAACTACTGTAGCATGAAAAATTCAAATTCTAACTAGAAATCTCATAATTTACACAGGCACTTGTTACATAAATTAGTGAACATAACAAATAAAACATATATTATATGGATGTAAAGTAACAAAGTAGAAACATGTAGGAAAAACATTACATCTTGTTCAGATTACTCCTCCCTCTGACACATACCTCACACACTAGAAAAGGCATGTAAAAAAATTCCAGTTCTCACAACTCAAATGTATGAAGGATTGTATTTAGTTGTTTTAATCCTACAATTTAACTTTTTCTCCAGTCACTATCTTGAGTTAAAACTTGTACTGTTACCTTAGGCACTGAATATCATACACTCTTTAACTGCTAGCTAAAGGTTTTTCTGCTGAAGCTACATAAAGAACATTATGTGAAAAACTGCACACAGATGAAGGGAGCAGAGAAGCAAAAGCTTTCTAATTGATCTTCAGGAGCCTTCAGTTTTGGCAGCTGGCCCAAGAGGGAAGAACAAAAGAAGAAAAAGAAAGGTTAAAAAAAAAAAAGAGAGAGAAAAAAGACATCACTGCAGAACAGAGCATGAAACTGGAGTAACAGATTCAATAAAGTTTCCAAACAGCTGCATGACTTAACATCTTGCAGAAGATAATCATGACTAATCATACACTAACAAACCTTCTTTGATTCCAAATTGCATCAAGAAACAAGAATGAGTTTATACTTTTACTTTACAAGTTTACACTTTGTAACTTCAAGTATTCTGCCAGCACTTTGCCTAGTACTCTGGCTTCTGCTCAAAGAAGAGGATGGCAATTAAACAGGAGGCTTTGTGCACAGTAAATCTTCTCGCAATAAAATTAACCTCTATTGAGATCTGTTTTCAGACTGCCTTTCTTTTGGAAGGCAGTCTTGGTCCTGAACTTCACAATATCTTTTAAAACTAGACAGAGTATTTTAGCCAAGAAAAATAATTCCTTTTGCTAAATGTTAGATATGGTAACTTTTTGGTGTTATCACATGCCCTAAGATCTAACTATTCTAGAGTGTTTCAATAAGCATTTATTCCAGCATCAACAGGTAAAGTCTTGGCCACACTGGAATCAATATTAGAGCTCCTGTTGACTTGTATACAAAAGGATTTCCATCTATATTAAATACATAAAGCATTATTTTATAATGGAGTGATATAAGATCATAGGTTTTTTCAGTCATGGGCCAATCATTATCTTAAAATAAACAGGATTATTAATATGTTGCATATTCTTAAAATAAATAAACATTTCAGTCATTCAAAATTAAAGAGCTCTGCAACATGAAAATTAGTAGTTAAAGCAATATCCTTCTTTTCTCTTATGGATAAACCAAATGCCACATTGGGCTTTTTGATAATATATTTTTTCACATTTGTTCTTGCCTCAGTTTTTTCCTAATAACAGTATTGTATGGTAAGCAACCACCATATAACATACAGACTCCAGTCAAAGACTTCTCCTGATCTCTACCCTCTTCAATTAAACTGCTAGCTTGAGCAACTTGAGTCATCTCAGACAAAAAAGGCTGCACTTAAGCAAAGCAAAATCCTGGCCACTTCCCGCAACCAAACTATATAGATATTTAATCAGTGTTCTCCAGGTGCAAATGAAGAGGAAAAGATCTAACATTTCCAGCAGAAAGCACTGTGGCTGTTTTATTAGTACTATATTATAGTTAATTACAGTAAGAATAGAATTATTTGTAGGTACATTGCTATAAAGAAATGCAAAAGTATTGGTAAGTATAAGAGAATATGTATCTAAAAGATTACAGACTGGATATAAAAGAGTGTGCTCATCAAATATAGGCAGAATAAAACACTGAGAAGCTAGTCTGGTTTCATATCTGTACTTTGTAAGCAAGAAGAAAAACATCAGGCTATCAGTGGTGCACAAACTTTTAATGATATTGTCTGAAGAAATATTTTTCAAGAGAAGAATAATTCTTATGCTCTATACTTACACTTCTTATACATAGTTTGGATTACAGCTGGACATTTGACTCATCTATATGCCATTACTGTATTAGATACAGTAGAAGAATCATTTGCAGTTCACCAGTCAGGATAAATGAGATACAACTAAAAATACTTGCTGTATGCATAGCAAAAGAACAGCTGCTTATACCCCTATTTTTCTTCACTTTAAATAATTTAAAATTAATTTACATTTACAGTATGGTCTCTACTTGCCAAAGCACTATCTGGAAAAAGCCATAACAAAATGTGTAACTACTCAAACTGTTTTATTTAGTTCCTAAAGTGGGAGGGGTAGAGGGAGAAACAGTGGAAAGGAGAGATACGAGACGAAAAGGAAAAAACACCATTCTGAGTGAATCACTCCTCCTGCCTTTTCAAGGATTTGTAGAGAGTAAACAGCTCCATCATCAATAGTATCAAGGACAGACACAGATATAATCAGCCTAAATACCTGACCTTCACCTGTCAACAGCATGAGGTCATCATGACTTCCTCATCTTCCTACAGCAAAATCTCTTCTTCCACTTCCTCATCTTCCTACACAAGACCTCTCTTAACATTTTTCTCTTCTGCTGTATTCCAGAGCATCATTCTGCTACATATTTTTGATGCTTTTTGTAACCTATTTTCTCCTTCCCTGCAGAAGAGGCAAGTGTTTTATGTCTGCACTCTCAAATCCCTCAATAAAAAAGGATGTGAATAGATACTGAAAACTATCAAAGTTAAAACTTAACAGTATACAGCAATGCATTCATTTTCTAGGTGTATATTGTGGAAAACCAGAACAGCAGGTGGTTCACTCTTATTTAAAAACAAACAGGTAAAATGAGTAGTCCTCGATGAAGCTCAGAAAGGGATGGGCTTTTGAAAGCTACCTACTCAGGTTTTAACAAACACATGGTAGGATAGGGACAGAAGGGATTACAAGTGTCCTTGGAAAAGTACAACTCACTATATATGAAAAATGTTGTCAACAGAAAAGACATGCTGTAAGATTTAATGCTGAGAGCGATCAGGAAGCAAGAACAAAGAGTAAACCAGGAAGAGTTGTCCAGTTGCATATACTTATACCTACTAATAGATTAAAAAGTTATTTACCTTTTAAAGAAAAGAATTTTTTTTTAAATCTTATGTGTTTATGAGGTTTGAGTGGAAAAAAAGCAAGTTAACATTTTCAAATATGTAATCTTTCCAACTCTTCTACTCAAAATAGGGGTGTTTTTTTCCCTGGGGAAACTGATTTAGCAAAGCTTTGAAAAAATTTACTGAATTCTTAAAGGTGAACAAACATCAACAGAATTCATAATTAAAAATACTATCTATGGCAACAACAGAAACCAAAGTGAACATGAAAAACATCACATATAAATGCTCAAACCCAGCAGTTCCAATTTGTTTTCAATTTTATTTTAACAGCAGTTACAAGCTACATCCAAAATTAGCTTTGTTAGTACTAGAGACCACACACACACCCACAGTATCAGCCAGTCTGTCTTGAAAGACTTTACATACCAGCTGACGTAGGAAGGGACGAAGAAACACAGCAGTATTACCCCTATTTTCCAGACTGTGCATGGCACAGAGTGGTTACAAGTGCAAGAAGATAACTTCAACAAACCTGTGAAATGAACCTGGATCTCCTTTCATCTAAGTTAAAAGCATTAGTTTCAATGCCATCTCTTAAAATCTACTTGTATCTTATTTTCTTGTATTAGCTAAAGCTCCCTGTAGGCTTTAAATGCATGTGATTGATGTCCTTTGCAGGAATATTCTTTAAAATCTGAACCACGTGAAAATTTCACTTCTTGTTCTTAAGTCAGACTTTGTTAAAAAGCAAGGCTTAATTTTATTATGCCCCTTTTCTCTGTGGTTCCTTCAGTTTATATTGTGCAGCACTTGTTAAGAGCAGATACTAGTAAACATTTGGGAAAAAGATTATCCATGGTCCATGTGGAATTCAGTCAGAATAAATAGACTCTGTGGATATGGTGTGTGTTAAATAGTTACATCTCATTTTAGATATTATTCAGAATGAAAAAGATAATCCTGTCCTGATCATGTTTCAAGAGGGGGGTGGGGAAAGAAAAGAAGAAAAAAAATAGAGAGATAAAACCACTATCCCACTATATTAATCTCTAGAAATACCAGTCCTGAAATGCTTTGGCTTGCTTTTTTAATTTCTTTTGCTATTTGTGGGGATTTTATTTTTTTTTAATTCTTCACATAGGAGAGCACCTTAATGATAGCAGTTCAAACATTTATCATCAGTCATATTTCAAGTTCTGAAAACCAAATGCAGTTCAAGACAACTTTGAAAAGTGTTACCAATCAGCTAGATGAAAATAAAACTCTAGTTAACATTTTTAGTCAGAAAATTACAGTAATGAAGTTCTGTAAGAAGAGATATAAAGGAAAATCAAAGATTTAAGGGTTTTCTACACTACAATTTAAGGTGTGACTGCAGCACATGTCGGGCTAGTTTTAACAATAGAGACAGAGTATCTATAACAATGAACCCATGTGGCATGCAGTTCACTTTCAAAAATGCAGAAGGTCCTAACTACAAAGTTTGTGCCAAAGTCTTGGTACAGAAATAACATTGCTACTGGAAACTCCAAAAGCCAGCTTAAGGCTGCCTCAGGCTTGCACTACATACACAGAAAATGTACCTGCAGCACATCTTCATGTTAAAAAGACAAGAGAAACAAAAAAAGCACTACAAAGAAATTATTTGGTTTTGTATTTTCTGAACTGCACCATGCTATACAAATTCAGAGACAAAAAAAATTTAAATCTCCAATATGTATTAAAGAAAAAAGATTTTAGATGGCTTTACCTGCTAAAACAAAGGTTTTAGAAGAATATAACACCTTCATCTCATTAAAATTTGATTGCTAGAATATGATTTGGCAGAAAGTGGTCATGCAATATCAGTATTGATCTGCAGAGATGAACGCAATACAACTGTTATGGAACTGGAAGCATTTCAAGTAGACAAAACGAAGCACAAAAATCAAACTCAGAAGATTCATTTTTAGAAAGATTAGATCATGCAACTCTAGGAAAGCACTCTTCCAGAAGACAATTTGCATGCCTAGAAGCAATGGAGAAAAGAAGCTCAAGTCCAGCTACAACAGACAATGTGTCTTTCTGCAAGAAGAAAATGAGAAGGTTTTGGACAGTATGAAATGGTTACATGGGAGGAATAATACTTTTTAAAACTGCTTCTGTTAGTGTGCGTCTCTGTCCCTAATGCTTATTAAACTCGTGTACACAAACACCAAGGATATCTTTTATAGACAGATCACAATGACAAGCAGTCATTACTCAGAATAACTCATGAGAATTCTCTTAAGACAGGATAAAATTTCTAGCTTCAGTGAGAGAACTCATGCTGTTCTAACTTCAGGTAAGTAAAATACATGCCACTTTCAATTAATTGGAAATGGTATGAGCCTATCTGATCTTTCAGCCTTTACTCACACCAGGGACTTCATGGAAGTCAGATGAAACAATTTTCTCACATTTGTACACTATTTATCTTTACTTTATTCTGACCTTACTATATTTCAAGAGAGAGACCATAAAGGCATACTACAGCAGCCATAAGAGACCCACATCCCATAGCATGTGCAATAACATGCCTATTTTAAATAGTGTTGCTTCCAAAAGACCCTTTTGCTAATCTAGTATCCCAGGTGTCCTTGTAGAAGGACAAGGCCCCAAGGACTATCACAGTCACAATTTATGCCACTGAAAAGATGACACACAGTGTTGTGGCCTTCATAAACCTACTAGAATACTGATTTAGGCTTTATTCCTGAGTACTGTCATTGTTCACCTTATTTCACATGTTAACTTATGATTTGATTTATTCACATAGAAGCTCAAGCTTATATCACCAGATCTTCTAACTTATATTCTGCCTACCTTTAATATCAAAATCTTCTTATAGAGTTATGTTTAATCCAAGATCAAGAAGCCTTACATGGAGTGATCTGAAAAAGTTCCACAGTTGTAAATGAAAATTGATATATGAAACTCTTAAGTCACTCCAATAACCCTAGTTTCAGGTAAGTTTCCCATTTGTCAGCCTTTCTAAAAAACACCCAAGGAACTGTCTGTAGTGTTCCTAATGGCCTTGGGAATGCTGTACAGAGATGTATTCCTTTAATATAATATGCTCAATCACAGCATCACATCAAGAGCTACTGTTCATTCTGAAATCCAGCATGTCAAGTATGCTGGTTTTCACAACAGTCTTAGCCTTAGTGTTATTCAGGAACATATTTAAGTAAAGGATCGATATTCAACCAGATCTGTCATTTTCCTTTTTTTTTTTTTTAAGAAAACCAAAAACCAATAACACTTTAAACCAAGTCAAGCCATCCACAGCCTTATTCTGCATTCTTCAAATTCTTTAGAAAGCATATTGTTGTGGCATATGGGAGGGTGGAGGGAAATCACTGGTTAAAATGCATTTTGCACAATTCCCCTGCATTTACGGAGAATAAACAAAAGAGTATAAAATGAAATCAGACCCTTAGTCTTAGTAATGCAGCTTGATAACTGCCCCAAGGGGACTGGCTTCAGTTTAGACAACATGGCTATTCAATTGTAGAACAAATAGTGACACACCTTAGTAGTGTTCTCTTGCCCAAGATAGATATTGGAAGCTCATCCATCCAACAGTACACAAGAGCTGCTTCACTAATAAGTTACCTAGGTCAGGACGTTGTGTGAGTCTCAAGATAAGGAAGAAATTAAATCCTAGGACTTTACTTACAAAACCAAGTAAAATAAAAAGGATCTTGCCCTAACTGCACTTTGAATCACTATGAAATGACTTGTGTTAATCTCTACATTGTAATTATAAAATAAGAAAGCTGTAGTAATTCCTACAAGTTGAAATTGTGCCTTATATTAAGGCAGTGTATTTTTCCCGGGCATAGCAGGTTACTACACAGAAGATAACAGCTTTTATAAATAATCACATTTTGATGCACCTTTCATTAATATTTTTGTGCCTAAGAATTCCAATGTGTTCTCAACACAAGGCGTTCATCAGCAGCTTCAACACCAGTAGGTGAAGCTGGTAATTCAATTGCAAAACAAACAAGAAAGGAACATCAAGCCCTCAAGCTTACACTATCATGTAAATTAGAATGAACAAAACAATTACTATATGCATAATCTAATCCAGAACCACAATTAATAGGCATTTGAATAGACTCACCACAATCTATTACTTCCTGCTGAGGGGAAGTGGAGGAGCAGGAGCTGATCTCTTTTCTCTGGTGACCAGTGACAGGACACAATGGAACGGCACGAAGCTTTGCCAGGGTAGATTTAGGTTGGATACTAAGAAAACATCTTTCACTCAGAGGGTGGTGGAGCACTTAAACAGGCTTCCTAGGGAAGCAGTCACAGTGCTGAACCTGACAGAATTCAGGAAGCATTTGGACAACACCCTCAGGTACACGGGGTAATTTTGGGGATTGTCCTCTGCATTGACAGGTATTGGACTTGATGATCCTCCTGAGTCCCTTCCAACTTGGCACAGTCTATGATTTCATGAATCACTTGGTAATAAATGGTCTACAGTACCTAAATGTGCATATCTCAAGCACACAATAGCTGAAGAAAGTAAATATTTTTCATATCTAATCAGTTCCCCTCTGCAGAATTTCAGTAATATCAGTGTCTACAAACTTTGATGGCCCTTAGTTTTGTTTACTTAGTCCATGATAGCACTGAATGAAAATGAATTATATACACAGAATACTTAAAACGGATCTGAAGTTTGTTAATCCAGTGCTTATTGAAATTTCTAGTCAGGTAAATCTTATCTTCTTATTTATAGGAATCTTAGCTGAAGTCTATTTTATTAAAAACTTGCACAACTTAAAAAAAAGGGGGGGGGCAAAGTACTATAGCAGCTGTTTGAAACTGAAGGCTTGAAGTTAAGATTATAATATGCCACAGGTAAAGTATTATCTGCACATCAAAGCCTCACTGCTGCAAAAAAATATGAAGTGCTAGATGCCAAAGGTTGACTGCCTCCACTTGAAGCTGAATAAGAAAGTAGATTCCTGAGCAAAAATCAACTGAGAACATTTTGAGGTGTTTTGTTGTTTGTTTGGTGATTTTTCTTTCCAAGAAAGAAAAACAAAAAAATTGGGGGAGTGGAGAGGTAAGGAGGCATTTGTCTTGGTTTAGTTTTTTTGTTCTAAATACAGTGTATTAACATTTAAAAAATATTTCAAGGAACTAAATATAGTGACTAGTCTTGGTTTTCTGCAAAAGCAGACCGGCTTAATAATGTCCTTGGTAAACCTATCTTGGTGAGTGGCGATTTTACTGTTTGAGGACTCCTTCCTCGCTGACCAGATTTGAAAGAAGTAATTGATTTGCCTCTTGCTGGTTGCAATTTAAATTAATACACAGTTTGTTTGTGTAGAGACATAATGATACAGTTCTGACAACATTGTAGCCTCAGAAGATTATTTTGAATCATATTTAAAATGGAAGCAATTTTCCTTAGGATGCTCAAAAAAAAATTTAAAAATTCAGGCAAGGTTCAGAGTAATTTTTTAAATCCAGAGGTGTCTTAAGTTCACCTCACTTAGGTGTAGGTCTTGAGCAAGCCTTAGGGCATAAGAGGGTGAAGAGCATGAAGAGGAGGAGGATTGGTATTACCTATTTACATAGAACTAAACGTTACTGATACAGTTGATTTCACTGCAAGTGTAACAATAGCTCCTCTGCAGAGAGAAAAGTTTTCAAAATAATCTTTGAAATTACTGTTAGAAGAAACACTGGACCACAAGGGATGAAAAAATACATATATTTTTCACTTTAAAACAGGACTTCTCGTTTAAAGCCAGTAAATACAGACTTGTTCACACATACAATATCCTTCATATGGTACTATCTTTATTTCAAATGGCATTTCCACTGAAACATTATTTTAGAAGGAACTAGAATTTGCTCTCTATTAAAAGTAATTAGACTAACTCTTGATGAATACACTGCAGTAGGGTGCACATGCTGAGAAAAAAACTGTTATTTATTATTATTAAAACCTTCAAAGTGGAAAAAAATTCATATGTAAAGAACTTTCACCTAAACATTCTTGGATGAAGAACAGAAGACATTATGATTTGCATTGTTGCAAAGAAAAACCATATACAGGCATTTATTGAAGAACTGATTAAAAAATCATTAAGCTTTTCCATCAATTAAGAATATTTGCCACTTCACAGTTGAGCAGGAGTAGCTCTCTGCTCTGTAAAGTCTTCTCAGATTTTACTCTGTGGTTTACAAAAAACAAACCAAATCAAAACAAACAAAACCTTTTCTTGGATAGGATCTCACCCTAATCTTTCCAATTTTTATGGCATGTCTAAGTACTACTAAGAGCTCTTCTGGAAATAACATCAAATCCTTTTGTAAGATCCAGGGAGTTGACAGCACAAGTAAAAGTAAGAAAATAATTAAAAAGAACAATGACAAAATAAGTCATCATCTCATTCTGAAATTAGCCAAATCTGATGAAGGCTGAAGTGATCACACACTCTCAGCTAATGGAAATGCAGATTTGCCTCTGGAAGATTCTTGTTTTCCCAAACTGGAAGAAGAAAGCAGAAATACTTTCCAATATGTTTGAAGACCAGCTGCTAAAACTAATTAAGATTAAAGTCTTTATGCCCACTTCAGAAGAGATGGATGTGAAATACATCAAATATGACAGGCATACATGAAATCACTAATGCTAATAGCCATACTAAAACAAGCCCATACCATTAGAATCATTACTAGCAGAAAAAACAATTAAGGGTAGAAATTAAAAATGTGGCCAGATTCATACTGGCACATTCCCCAGGATTTTTCAAATTACAATCCAAGCAGATCCTCAGATGGGCATTAACCAGTCTAATCATTCCACTATCTTGGTGTGGAAACATAAAACACATGCTCCAGTTCAGCAGGCACTTGGAGAGATGTAATGGACTTCGGAAGTGACAGAATAAGTGAAGATCTCAATGCTGAGAACCCAAGCAATTCCATGAAACAGGAGCATAGGAAGTGTCCTCCTTGCCTCCCATAAGTTTCATTTCTCATTTGCTTCATCATTCTACCACTGTTTACTGCAGCTCTGAAAATCCCAACGGTGGGGACCTTCCCCAGAGTAAGGGAGCTGAGTCCACCCTGACACAGTGCTGCCGAATCTGCTTTCTATGTCACTGTATTAGGGCCAAGCCCAGAACCAGTGGCACTAGGGGATTTCTGGCTTTAAAGTGGTTCCCTCCCACATATGGACACCATCAGAAAGCCACTCTGGTCAGTATCTTCCTTTTCAAATGCTGGTAAAAAGCAATTTCTTTTAAGTTTTCTCATTGAAGCAGAGTAAACAGAACACCTCACTTATACAGGTATTCGTTCTCTCAGACATCAAGGGAATCAGCTACTCTGACTACAGTTTTCATCAACCACATCATAACCATCCAATGTATTAGAACAATGGTACCTAACTGTGAGATAACAGACAGAAGAAAGTAAGTATGTTACGGTATTTCACACGTTTGGTGTACTAATAGGGATTTCCTTTGGGAGATTTCACACAAGGACTGGAAGTTTCCACAAGAGTCTGCATTTGCACTTTGTACAGTAAGTGTTGCTTATTATCCTTCCTACTTCTAGAGAATGGTCTAGGAAAATGTTAGGCAAAAGCCCAACTGAAACAAAGTAACCTTTGTAAAGTTAAAATGGTATAGATTAATAAAGGGGCTGGAAGCACAGTTTCTTTATTTTGGCAATTTTTCACATACGACTCGCTCCAACCCCCAGCAGTCGGAAAATTGGGTTTCATTCCATTTTTCTGGTACATCCTGCAGACAACAGTAAACCATGTGCAAAATCACTTGCTTTCCTTGCAATTGCTGTTAAAATTCAAGCTGATAACAAAAACACTCCCTTCCCTTATTCACAGACACTGCAGCACATAGCCCTGAAGTTCTAACACCTGGTGCAGGATGGGATCGCTCGGAATAAGTTGGCAAAACCAGTTATCTACTCACAGCTCAGCCCTAAGTCACACATTCAGACAATGTTCTCAAAACCACCAAAGGCATTTAGTTAAATCCATTCCAGTTTCCTAGTCTAATACTTCCCCTCAAAGGACAACTTTTTTCCTGTTAGTGCTAATGGAAAATAATGCCATATAAATATTTTATTAAATATATATATATAAAACTATAAAAACTATAGTTGTATATCATTAATAATATAATTACCTATATAAAAATATCAATATAATGCATCAATACTTATCAGCAATTGCTAATTACATAGTTCAGGGATTTAATTAGTCTTCTGAAGCTTTAACTTTTACAGTTACTGTAATAAGAAGAGAGAAAAAGCCAGTTCCTTACTTGTGTTATAAATTTCAATTTAATAATATTCATTCAAATTCTTATTACAAGCCACAGTAATTGCGTCTTGATGTGAAACGCAGCAGTTAAAATAACAACTTTAAGAGCATTTTGTGTAAACATAAATGGAAAATAAAAAGCAACTTACGATAAATATTTGCTGTATTTATCTAGTCATGGAGATAAATGGGGTTGGACTGGATGACCTCTGAAGGTCCCTTCCAACTTTAACCATTCCATGATTCTATAAAATCCTGAAAGATGATGAGAAACATCACCTTTTTCAACAGAGCATGTAATTATCTTTTCACCAGGCTCATATTACCAACCAGTCCGAGCTAGAAGACTGGTCTTATATTGCTAACATAACAAAATCTTACACCTTTAGTGCAACAGAATTTATACTAAGTCAAAGCAAAAAATTAACCTAACACATCAAATGACCTCCAAAGCTAAAGAAAACTCATTAAACAGCTTTTTTTTTAAAAAGTGCCCTAAACAGCTCACTATATAAGTTTAGATTTTACTATTACATTAACATCAGAACACCAGAAATTCATTAAATCTTCCTTTATTATTATTATTATTATTATTATTATTATTGGGATGTGAGAGCAGGTAGTTGATTGTTTGGGGTTCCCCGCCCCCCCCCCCCCTTAAAAGTCTGAGAACTGTACTATTAATACCTGAGTGTTTAAATTAGCCATAGTCATACGATGACACAGTCTACTGGAATCCTTCTCATCTGCTCTTTCCCTCTTTTGTTCCATGTACATTACAGCTGGTAACATGGATAAAATCCAGATGTTATGTAAAACAGCTGCAAATATGTGCTTCTGTCTGAAACTCCAGTGCTTTTACTCATACCCAGAAAATGCTTATATTGTCAATGTCTGAGAGATCAGGTCACTGAAAAAAAAAATGAAGTCAGCTGCTATGCCTCATTAACAAAAGTCAAAAAGCACCATCAAACTCACTTCTTAAGCAACTGGTATCCAAGTTCAAGTTATCAAGTTATTTATTCAATGACAAAATGTACTATTTTGTGTATCAGTTCTGTGGCTTTTTTCCCTCCTATAAATTCACGATTCATTCCTTGCATTCTATTTTTTCATTTTGATCCACACATATGTAATAGTCCTATTCTGTTAACTAAAATAAAAGCCCTAAGCTTTCTTCCATTCTGATGCTTTAACATAAAATCATATTCTATTCAGAAGACATTTCTAAGGTAAACTAAGTGGTTGATCATAGTAGAAAAATATAAAACATAAATGAAAGCCAAGAACTAATAAGTATACAGAATACATCCATATGAAGTACAGTTTCTAGAAAAGAAAAAAAAAGCATGATGGGTTTTATTTTAGTTTCATGCAAATATCAGGTTTCTGAAGTTAAATATGAGGTATCAAATATCAGTGTTTGTATATATGTTATGTAATGAAAAATTCTAGTTGGCCAACATTGAATTATAAAGTAAACAGATGACAAATTATGAAATGATTCTGTTAAATCTGGTATATCAGACAGTCTATATTCAGATGATAAAAAAATTTCAATTTTTTTGTACACATGCACACACAAAATGATACTGTCATAATTCTATTGTCATAAAAGAAGATGGAAGGAAAAGAAACAAATGTCCACTTTTGATTAAGCAATTTCACCTTGAAAAGCATTATGGAATCCTCTTTTTACCTATCTACAAGTCTGTGGAATTTTAATCACTAGTCATCCTACTAGACTTGTTCCCAAGACTGGTGACTTTGCAAGGAAAAGAGGGAAAGCAACCAGTAAACATCATCTGCCATACATGATGCAGTACTCGGCAAATTACTTTTACCAAATTAAGAGATATTATTTTACTTTTACTTATATATTTCTATAAACACATATACATCTGTATGCACACATAAAAAAATCCTATATATAGTTCTAAATATTCCTATTTGTGAGGATGCCTATGGGGATGTACTGTGTCCTAACAGAAGCACACAGTTCTGTTTAGATTCTAGCTCAGGAAGGATCACCTGTTACCTACCTAAAGCACACAGGAGAAATTCTGAGAAACATACCATGCAGGAAATCTCTGTAACAACAACAGCTAGCTGCCCAACTCTTTGTCACCGGTTCCAATTTTTTTTTTCCTGATGAATTTTAGCATAAATAAGCAGCTGAGCACATTCTGACACAGGCAAATGAAAAAAGTGTGAGCATAAATGCAAAGAACAGTAAACCAGAAAAAACAGTAGAAGTGTGAAAATGTAACTCAACATTAATAAAAGTCTGTTTTCATTATTATGTACCAGCTTTACCTGGAAAAAATAACACCATTTTCATTTCATGTTATTCTAGGCTTTTTGAATCTTCCCTTTTTTTTTTTTTTACAACAAAATGCTGGTTTACAACACATAATTCCGTATCAGCTACAGTCAGTCACTGACAGTAGAGCCAAGAAAGGCTGTATCCTAAATAAAGGGACTCTTTACTCCTCAAATTTGAGTCTTTCATATCTCATCACTCAATACTTCCTACTTTCATTTCCAAAACGAGGAGTTTAAATTTCTTACATATTGAAGATGAAGCTTTACCCCTTTTTTCTTAGTTTTATTATGTTTATGATTTACCCCTTCTTTCAATTTTGAAAAATGTTTACGTGAATAAGGAGGAAAAAATGGCAGTTCTGGAAAAAAAACAATATCTCAGCTTTCTTTTGAAGGGAAGAAAAACACAAAAGATTTTCATCAAAGATTTTTCATTCTTCACTCCTCAATGAATCAATAAGAAATATAAACCTTTTAATAAGTAATTAATCATTTTTACAAGTTAAAACATTGCTGATTTGTAAGATAACTACTTTACCATTTAGGTATAAATCTCATTACATTTGTGTTTTCCCCTTACATGGACAAATTACAAGATTTCCACAGAAAATATGGAAAAATCACAGACATTCTCATTTAAGAGTAGAGGTTAAAGGCCTTTTTTTTTTTTAACCAAGAATGCAAACAAAAGGAGAGTTCTACTCTCCTAGCTTCTGCAGATTAACTATTTTTCAAAATAAAAATCCCACAATTTGCTTTCCATTCTTCTAGCAGATTCATTTAAGCTACTTTCATCTCTCTAGAAAGATAAAAATCTAATCAACAGTAAAATATAAATCAAAAAGCCTTTGCCTATCATTAATAACTTCCAATTATGGCTCATAAAACCAATAATCCTCCAAACTTCATTCCCTGAGTCTGCTTCAAAAAGGTGGTTTTCGACATTTTTCCTACAAGTTCTTTCCTCCTTCTGTGTAACTTCCACTATTACTGACAAGTCTAAAAACACAGAGAAACAAAATTATTTCTAAGAATTAGAAATATTAACATAGATGTCTTACAGTATCAGAGCAGAGGATTACTACACACATGCATGTGTACATGTTAAATATTCCTTATTTTAACACTATCTGGGCACTTCGGCAGCCATCAAGAAGGTGCTGTGGGTGCTTTTTGGAGAAATACAAAGACAAAACGTTACCAGGTGCCTCCTTCCAGAAGGACAGGATACCATGTGTGTGTAGTTAGGGAAGAGGCAAGCTAAACAAACTATTGTTAAAGCTTATTCGTGCAGCTGTCTTCATCCCCTCACTACAGCTGTGCAAGCTATGATAAGTCTATGTCATAATTAACTATCTTGTTTTCACTTTTCATCTCCTCTATAAAAGACATATAATCAGTCATTTTTATGCTGAAGCTTTTAATACCCATAAGTATGATTACTACCATAGTAATTAAACTAAACCTAACAAGTGTTTCTTAGTCAGAACCACAGTGGCACTTACAGTGTTAACTAATGTCTACCGCTAGAGACAAATTACTGTCAGTAGATACTTCATACAAGCAAATGTCATTTCTCTTTTGACTGCACTATTATAGGATAAAAAAGAAAAACATAGTTCCCAGCATGAAATAAAAGCGGGGGGGAAAAAGGGAGGCAAAAAACACACACCCCCCAAAGAAACCCCAACGAACTCCCAGGCTTTCAAGAATAATTACAGGATACTCATGCCCTGTGCTGGATTGGTGCTGTTCCTATGCTCTAATGGGGGTAACCTAGTACAATTCTAACATCCTGCTGTAACCTCCTTTTTTCTGTCAGACTAGATGTAAAGATTCATAATTTTTGATAGCTGTATTATGTAAATAAACTTCAAAAAATCTAGTATGTATAAAATATCTCAGAGCTTTTCCAGTCTAAATACCAGTCCAGTATTTATTCTCACTACTATTTGTGAAGTCTCTGATTTCTGTAATCACTCTTGCAACTTACAACTCTCAACAAAATCTAAATGATGCACAAAGAAACAGCTTCTGTCATCTCTCTGGGGACTATTCTCGGGGTAATACATTATTCATAACAGTTAACTCTAGTGGGACACACTCTTCAGAAATACCAGAAAGGCTGAATGAGCAGTATCTTCAAATAAAAAAAAGTCTTCAGACTAAAACTATTTTTTTCACACCACATCTGCCCAAAGCTCAGCATAATTCTAACAAAATAAAATAATTCTGTGTTTGCATGGCTCACAAATGGTAAGAGTCAACTTTTGTCTCACAGAATCCAAGTTACAGTCAGGAATGTTATTATGAGCACACTTGCCATCTGTACTCAAACGCTAATGGCACAACTGGATTGACTGTATATGGACAGAAATGGTCTCAGAAAGATTTGGATTACAAAACAGATAAAATCTAACAGATGTGCCCATCAGCAGGCAGGCTGGCATTTACTCCACAGCAGCTGAAGCTTCCAAGAGTAAGCATGCTGGAGTAATTCATCTGTTTTGAGCTTTCAAGTCACAAAAAAGCACAAGTTCAGAAGTCCCCTAACTGTGAGGGGGGAGGGGTTAGAAAAAAACAAAGGACAGATTTCTTTCTTGGACAATGGATGATAAACACACTCTAAACCATGTAGTCTTTTTCTACTCTGGATCCAGCCTCAGCCAACTCATTCTGCAATTCCCACATGTGCCCTGGCGCTATGGTGAGCTGGGCAGATCAGCTCTTTGCCCACAGGGATACCAGGCACATCAGAAATGGACTAAAATGCAAGCAAACACGATGATGCAAACTTGCAACAAGCAATCTTGCATTACTCACTTGATTCATATAGAGTTAAGCACTACAATGCCACAGGCCCCAGTACACCTATGCTAAGCACAAGGCAGATTGCTTTGAAGAGTGGTCCATTCCCATGAGGGAGGGCACTGCCTGAAGCTCACTAAAGGAGGTATCAAGTACAACCTTATACAGCCAAAATTTGGGCTCCTGCTTGAGCTAGAGCTAAGCATTATGTGTTTCTATCAGCATCAGGGGTACCTTCCTCATGGGAACACGGAGCTATTTGAAAATCCTGGGAAAATCTCCTTGGGCTAGGAACTGATCAGTTTCCTTGCATCAGTTTCCCATGCAAGACTGTTAGGGCAAAGAGAAGGCAACCACCATCACCTCATCTTGTAATCTTGTTTCAAAGTTATGAAACAAGTAACAGATTTACACTACAGGTTTTTTTTCTGTGTGTTCAGATGGTGTTTCATTTGCAAAGACCATAATTTATCGTGTATGTCACCATGTTCAAGAGAGAAGAAAAAAAATTTAAAATCTATCTTTAAATATTTGCCAAGCTTCTACTACAGTGGCAGGCACATCTGACAAAGTTTTATCCTACTTTACTAGTTGTGGAAAAAATGCAACAGATAGAAATACTGTTTCCAAATTGAAAGACAGAATTCTGGAAGAAGCCCAATTTTATTCCATTCTGCTGATCTGAGAATGACATAATGACCTGATGAAGTCAACTGCCAAATACTTCTGAGGCAGACATCAGGGGCACCAGATGGCATTATTCAGAAGTTCTTACAGTCCTGGTACTACAGGCTGGCTCAACAACATTTAAAAAAAAAAAAAAAGTTATTTTCCATATGAAATTCTATTTCTGACCAAAGTATTATTTTCACTACAAAAAGGTCACGTGCTTAGAGATGACACAAAGCAGACTGGGTCTTTTCTACTAAGTCTCCAGCCTTCAAATTAAATTAATATGCAGTTAGGTGGCAGAATAAGTTAAAATAAACACTATCTAATTTAAAAGGTAAGACAATTCAAAAAATGAGATCTTGCAGATGATAAGCATCCCAACCTTGTCTTGCCAGTTCCAACTCTGAAAATTCAAGTTCTCAGATCATTCAAATGAATGCCAACAGAACTTAGTTTTATATAAGAACACTTTATTCTACTGTCTTTTTTCCTCACTTGTAAGCATATTTTTAAGGAAAACTATCCAATTCAATACAAAATATTCTCCAGAGGTTATCAGAGATACTGGCTAGAGAGGATCTAAATGTCAGAGTCTCATGTCAGAATTTAAGTACCATAAGAATTTGCATTAAAAGCAGCACAGATCTCAGGTTTTCAACACATCAAGACATAACTGAATGGAAGTTAATATCCTATGTAAATGAGGCACTTTTAGAGTTGTTCTCTCTTCTCAACACCAAACGAATAATCCACTTTGTTGGAGCTGGAACTGGGCTGGCAGAACGAATGCCAGGTGTAAGAGCTGCAGAACTTGATTTTAAGTTGTTTTCTTTGAAAGTCTGGTCAATTGCTTTATATATATAAAAAAAAAAAAAGTTAAGACTACAAGCTAGTAATAGTGCTAGCTATTTGATTGCCTTTAAATAGAAATGTATCCAGGAGGGTACTGTTTGGATAACAACAATGGGAGAGGAAAAGTAAAAAATTCCCATCCTGAGGACTGATATTGTCTTTAAGAATCAGTACATAAATATATAAATTAAAAATTCAGGTGCACCTGATTTACAGAAGTCATTAATTAGCAAATACTTTTTAATGAGCTTTTCTACAAAAAGAAAGGTTAATGACAACGCTCTGGTTGTGAAACAGTTCCCGCTCCAATTCCTCCTCCTCCTTCCCCTTGAACTTCAGTGAAAAGTTTAGTTTGACCTTCAGCTGTTGATCTTATTTCAACATTCCTAACTTTACTTTACTCATATTTCTGGTGGGCATTTATAAACCAGCACGGATCAATGGTCAAGATCAGAATTAGCAAGCTCGCCAAACAATGAGGAAATATCTCCCAACATATGGTCTCCAGGAGGCAGTACATGAACACAACTGCCACTTCCCAAAATGGCCAGTGGTACACAAGGCACACTGTGCTTCCACCAGCAGCCCAACATCAGACTCTTTAGAGGCAAATCAGTTACGTAACATCTTCGGTATAAGGTAACAATTGAGACAAGACCAAATACAGACAAAGAACAGTTAGACCAAAAATACCATATATTACTGGGAATTTTGCACTTATTTAAATAGAAATGCCCTTGAAAGGTACTGAAATAAATTAATATTGATGCGTTAGGCAACTGGGGAAGTCCAGTATTTAAGTAAGGGAACCTCATTTGCAGGCCCTATTGCTCTAAAGCCAGCACAAGCAGAAGGCAGTGCAGGTTTTTGTTCTTTGAAGATTATACTGCACTCTTAATTTTGATCATTCTGAAATAAGAAAACAGTGTTGCAATGCCTTGGTATGTTAATGGTGACTTTAATAAGTCATTTATTTGAACTGTAAATTTACAAAATCCCTCAAAACAAACAAAAAACCACATCAATAAGACACATTGCTCCTCATGAAACAGCTTATTATTTACAACCTCAATTTTGAAAACACATTTATTTATGTGCTTAATGTTAAAGACTGCAGTTAGTACCACAAAGGTCAATGAAATCATACAAGTAAATTTATATCTACACAAAAAGCATACGCATAAATGAGTAAAGTGTTTTCAAGGAAAATTTTTGTTTTAATAGTATTTATGTAGAAACCTTGATTTTTTATTAGTTTTAGATGACATTTACAAGAATGCCTGAGGTCAGAAGTATTTCCCCAAAGACTAATAACTAAGAAAGTGAAGGGCGGGTATGCATTTTGGAGGTGGTTTTAGTTTGGGTTTTTTGATTGCTTTTGTTTGTTTGGGAGTTGTTGTTTTTTAAATTAAGAGACAATCAGTGTAGTCCCTTGAACTGTGATAGGACTACTGTTGTTGGTGTATTAGTGATTTGAGAAGGCAGCAGAAAAGTGAAACAACACTTTTAATTAGAATGGTCATCTCTAAAACAACAAAAAACACTGAAAGTTCACAGTAATAACTGACAACACTGCACTTGCAACAAGCACCAAGGCACACTCTGGCACAAATCACTGGTATCACTACAGAGACCCTTTGAAACTACCAATTCAAAGTCCAGCTGTGATCAGAAACAAAATTTTAAAGTCATGCTGAAAAAAACAGGCACAGAGGAGGATCCATGGAACGGCAGTTGGTCTGAGTTCAATTCCAAGGCATCAAACAGAGCATGTCCTAACAGAATCTACCTCCATGCATGAAAAGAGCAACAAGGTGACATACAGAAACCACCACTTACTTGCTCTTGAGCAATCCATCTTCTATTATGAAGTGGCTGGCTCGGGATAAGCGGACAATAATCCATTTAATTTTACTTCAGCAAGGCTTTCAACACTTCCCAACATCAAATACCCCATCACTTCTCCTTGTAGCCAAGCTGAGGAGATACAGACTGGATGGATGAACTACCAGGCATGTTCAAAACTGGCTGGGCCATCAGGCTCAAAAGGTTGTAGTCAATGGTTTGACAGAGTTTGTATTGGGGCTGATGTTGTCTAATGTTTCTATAACAAATAACAGGTAAAAGCTAGTACTTGCAAGCTGCAGCAAAACAAGTTCCATATGAATATAGGGTGAGCAAGTCTTCACACAGAATGGTAAAGCACTGGGACAGGCTCCCAAGCAGGCTGCAAATCTCCATCCTTAGAAACTTCCAAAATTAAGCTGGGTAAGACTCTGAGCAGCCTTATCTTTGCTGTGAGGACACTGGACGAGGCGACCTCTGGAATTGTTCTCCAGACTAAGTTACTGTACAGCTCCAGAATGACTGGCAGGGCAACAGCTTCGTTATGATGCAGTGAAGCTAGAAAGCAGTTGAATAGCAAGTCCATAGACTACAAATGGAATTTTCATACTCATTAATAAAACACAATAATTTCTTTGAACTCTGCAAAGAACCTCAAGCATGGTTGCACTTGAAGTCTGTTCTTGATCCGCATTCTATGGCATGTCTTACCATTACCACCATGTAGATGCAGACTGGCTTCTAACAAACTCAGTGCTCCATGCACACTTACAGAGTTCTGCAACATTTGGTAGTTAAGTAAGTGATGGTATCTAAGACCAGATATCTTCTTGTGTGCTTTTCACAGAATCACAGAATCATTGATGTCATGATAACTACCTGGTGCACTGTGGATAATCCAGGACACACCCCCCACACCCCCCATTAAAAAACAAACAAAGAAACAAAAGCAATCAAACAAAATTCAGAAATGTTACTTGCGTGTGTGCACAATTATTGATAAAAAGATGTTTAAGATAAATACAGAGATAAATTACCTTTGACATTAATCCTATAAAATTTAAAATTGTTTCAACTTCAAATTATATAATTGATTCACACAAAAAAAAAACGGAAAAAAACCAACCTTGTTGATAACTTATGTGTTACCCTAAAACACTAGAATAACGTCACTACAAAAAGAACAAGACATACTTTCTAATATGCAAATTTAAAACCCACATACAGGGAATTCAAGTAGTGAATCCTGAAAGTCAAACTACCAAAAAAGCCATGTCCCTTGAGTACTGATTCTTTTATCCTTATCAGCAACAGGAAATTGTAACTGCTGCATATACACAGAGGATGTATGCCTACATATTAACAATCAGCAAGCATCAAATGCAGTTTTTTTCAGGAACATGGTGGAGTTTTCCAACTTCTCACTCTACAGGCAGACTGCACAGAATAAAATGCAAAGCATTTTCCATGTATGTAACAAGTCTACCTACATGAAGAAAATTATGAAATCTCACAAATTTTGTTCACAGTAAAGGCAATTTGCAGAAATTGTATGTTTATGGAAGAAATCTAAAGTGTTTAACAGCACTGTACTTACAAAAAGCCCTCACGCCCAGTTTTCTAAATTAAAGGCTCTTTTTCCAAAAGTAACAAACTAAAAGAAAAAATTAAGCAAAAACTTCAGGGCCACCTTCTTTTAAAAACTGGAATCAAACTCTCCCTATTTTCTAACTCTAAACAATAACAAATTTCATTCAGCTTTTGTAATTAAACTAAGTATATGAAAATTGCTTTTGCTAAAATAGTGTATGTTATATATTTACTATTATTTAATATTATATATTAGTAAACATATCTGTCCCTCTGATAAGAAAAGCAGGTGGTATTTATGCTCTGAGAATGACAGAGGAATGGTAGTTCCTGTATTAACAGCATTCTGCTTAATTGGTGGTATCTGTAATTTTGCATAAACAGGATTTACAATAGGACCAAATACTGTGAAAGACAGAGTGAGTTGTGTGATAGCACCAAAATGGCAACGACTTTCTTCTCCTCGCAGTTGTCTATCTCATGCAGCAATATGTATGGATTCTGCAAGATATTCTCTAAAGTTCTCATAAACTGTTAAGAAACTGGCTAAAAATTATTGAAATGCAGCATCTTTGAATTCTATTGAAGTAGGTAGAAAAGAATTTACACACAGAGAAGATAAAGAAGAGTAAGAAAACAAGTACCCACGATATTTCTCCTTTCTAAACTCAATAATACATTTCTGGAATTTCACATACAGGTTTTGCTACATCTGTTCAACATAAAAGTGAAGAGAAGCCTCATGACTGGCATCCCTGCTCAGTGTGGGGAGGTTGGAACTAGATGATCTTTAGGGTCCCTTCCAACCTGGCCATTCTGTGATTCTGTGATGACTAAACCACACAGAATTAAGTAAATAACATGCTTGGATTCAGAATTGTAACCAATTCTGTCAATAATCACATTATAATGTTATTCTGAAAGTGTGCCAAAAAGACATCCTTTAAGAATACTCCTCTTTCTCTGGAAATTACAGACATACTGCAACTTTCAAGAAATGAAGTGGTCCTTGCACCAGCAATGGGCCCAGAGACTGCTGCTTATAACTGATAAAGACACTTTTATCAAACATTTGCAGCTAGGACAAAGAGGACAAGTTCCACATCATATGGATTTCATGAATGTATGAGCTATAGAAATGTTTTAATGAAACAAAAGGACGCCTGTATTGGTTCCATCAGCCAAAAGACTTCTACCTACATAACAATACTAAAACATTCTCTAAAGGCTGGCTATATAAATAGGTATTCAGTAAGACTACAGAAGAAAGGAATACACCTAACTTGGCCTTTCCTGTCACCACTCTAATTTCACTCAAATATTAGTGATTTAAAAAGAAAATGTGGTTTAATTATGCTTTTTCTTTGGTTTTAAGTTACCACATTTTTTTGCACCTTCTCTAGAACCTTTTGTATTTAACTGGACCCGAGTACAAAAAGAGACCATTTGGTTGCATGTGAAAGCCTGTAAGAGAAGACTAAATAGCTCTGTTTCTCCCTGCTGTCTCATTAGGTCTGCAGCTTCTTGAGCTGAAATGGGAGTTGGGAGGAATCTTAGTTTGCATAAACTGTCATCTATCTATGTTCTAATTTTTGTTGAGAAACTGAAAGTGACATTACAAGCAGATATTAACTTATTATTTCATATATTTGCAGTTACCAAAGCATCTGTGCAAATTCAGTAGATTCTAAGTGAAACATCTATAAAATGCAATGGCTCAACTAGCTTCGTGAACTTACATTCTCTGTCTCATTCCATTTATCTTATTTCCTCAAATCACTTACATTACTAATTTAATTACTAATTTAATGCCTACCATCACAAACATTTACTGCCAGCAATCGTTACAACACTACTCTCACAGGTTAATTTCTGCAACTTGGAGAACAATGATAAATTGTAAAGTAATTGTACAGTGCCACAAGTCTTATAATTCTGTAGGCAATGTTAGGAATAATCAATAAATAGTAATCATGCAACTTATCACAGGCACAGAAAATACAGAAAACAGGGCTGAAGAAAAATGAAAACAGCAATAAAAGTATAAAGTAACAAAGATTCTCTTTGCTAGTTCAGAGGACTCAATGGCAGTGGTGGCTGGGGAAGTCCTGCAGATTGACCACACTAAATTAAATCCTGCGCACTGTCAACCAGAAGTAGTATTGCTCTTTGGACTCTTCTCTCTTCCTAAGCTATGCCCAGCTAGCTGGCAGTAAAGCAGATTTATAGAATAAAAAACAAATCAGTGTTATTTCTTCCTGACTCTTGTTTTCTTCTGATTATATTCTGAAAGCTTTGTAATAGAGCCAAAAGTAATTTATAGCTGAAGTTAAATTAAATGAGTAACAGGAAACTGCAAAGTGTTAGATTTCTTCAAACTGGCTTAGGGAGGCAGCTATAGTAAACTCTGCTTCATTAAACACATGAGGAGTTTAATTCCATTCAATAAGCTTTTGTGAAATTTCTGCTTCCTTGAAATCAAATTGGCCATAAAAAAAAAGAAAAAGTGAGGTAACTTTAAAGGATTATAGCAGGAAGTCATCTGTCGTCCCACAGACATTCAATGCTTTCATCCTGTACTAGTGAAAGGGCTGAGAAAAGTGATGGAAACTCCAATTTCACAGCACCACAAATTATAGTGCTCTTCAAGCTGTCCTTAAGTGGACTGTCCAAATGAGGTTATGATTCTAACTTTGAACGTGCTTCCCCAAAACCCGTGCTGTGATGATTAAGTCCGAGACCAGCACTGCAGGAAAAGTATTTCCAATAAATTTTCTGCTATGAATGACTGAAGAAACAGCCCAGTCAACACATCCACACAACAGTCCACACAAAACACTCACAAACTTCCCTTTTCTAATATGTGTACTGCAAACCATGACAGTGCTTCAACCATTCTCACCCAAGGTAAGCAGGAAGCTTTCAAGAACACTTACTCCTATATTCACTCTTCACAGCACTTCCAATTGCTGTTCCACAAACCAGATCTTTTAGCATTTACTTTCACTAACCCCATATTTCTTCCCAATGAGCCACAAAAAAACATTCACTCATATTTGTCAATCTGGTTGGACATGCAGACAAGTCTATAGAAAAAAAAACACACTAGGAATGCTTCCCCCCTCTCCTCTCAAGGGCCACACCAGGTCAGTCACTTCTATGGTTGAGGTGGAAGTGACCAAAATTCTGCAGGGTAGGGCCGGACGTAAAGCCACCAAACAGGCAGCTAAGAGGATGGCAGTGTTTCTGTCACTCAAGTACTCCCATTTCTACAGGCACAGCCCATGCCAACTGTATTGGGTTTGCATAACAAGGGTTTGGGTAGCAGGGATGCTACAAAAATGGCTTCTGAGAGAAGCTGCTGGAAGCTTCTCCTATTTCCAGTGTCAGATGGCTCTGAGTCAGACCCATTGCTGGCCAAGGCCAAGCTCATCAGCACCTCTGTGATTTAAGAAGGGGAAAAAAACCTGCTGCACAACAGCAACCAAGAGAGAGGAATGAGAATAAGTGAGAGAAACAATTTTGCAGACACCAAGGTCAGTGAAGAAGAGAGGTGCTCCATATACTGGAGCAGAGATTTCCCTACAGCCCGTGGTGAAGACCACAGTGAGGCAGGCTGTCCCCTGCAACCCATGGAGGCTAATGGTGGGGCAAATATCCACCTGCAGCCTGTGGAGGACACCACACCAGAGCAGGTGGATGTGCCTGAAGGAGGCTGTGACTCTCTGGAGAGCCCACACTGGAGAAGGCTCCTAGCAGAACTTGTGACCCCATGGGGGATCTATGCTGGAGCAGTCTGATCCTGAAGGAATGGACCCACGCCGGAGCAGTTTGTGACGAACTGCAGCCTGTGGGAAGGACGCACATTGGAGCAGTTCATAGAGGACTGTCTCTCATGGGAGGGCACCCACGCTGGTGCTGGAAAAGACAGTAAGGAAGGAGTGGCACAGACAACCTGTGATGAACTAACTGTAATCCTAATTCCCCATCCCCCTGCACTATTCAGTGGCAGGACGGTAGAGAAATTGACAGTTAAGCCTGAGAAAAAGGGAGGGGTAGGGAGAAGGCTGCAGTTCCTCCAAAGCACACAGATCAATCCAGTCTTTAATTATCAAAAATATCTGATTTGTCCAATCTGCACACTGTGATTTCTAGTATCTTCTGGGATGCAAAAAATAGCTCAGGAGGGCTCAGAACTACCTTCCTTATTATAGGATGAATACTCTGAATAGCAAATGAAAGGCAGGACTACCACTTCTTCCAGCCTTTTGCCTTTTGGGAAGAAATAAGGTAACTTACTTAAGACTGCCTCAAATACCAAAGCAGGCATCCAACCATTGCTGTTTTATATAGGATATCACTCTTGGAAGGTCAAGACAGTAAGTTTTATCCTCTGGTAAGAAAACAGTCTAGGAACAGTAAAGAAATAATTGTTTCTTCCTATTTCTATGCAGGGCATACACTCTGCCTGGTTTTTTTCAGTTTGATGCAGATAACTAACTAGGTATTTTCTGCTGCCTATGATAAACAAACCGCATTACTTGACCACAAAAATACATTCAGTGTTGACAAGAAACTGAGATGACATCTACAAACAAAATGCAATACACATGACTTTGGCTTCCTTCAGTGACAATTAGCTGCCAGTACATGGAAAGGTCCTAAAAAACTAACTAGAGAGACTAGGCTAAGAAACATCAGCATAAAAAAAACCAAAACAAACAAACAACACTTTACTTAAAGCCTAATAATTTCAGGCAGATGGTTCTGGATCAGTATTTATAGTAGTTTTAGCCAGCAGTTGTTTAAAATAAATTATTTAATTTAAAACCTATGAAAAATAAATCCCACAGACTTGCAACCTCTGCAGTTTTACTATTGCAGCACCAAGTGATTGGTAGCAATGTGAGGAATGCAGGTGTTGAAGAAGAGTGCAGATGGAAATACAGCCCTTCAGAGAGTTTGCCTCAAATCTATTCCAAGCTTTGAAGATAAGAATATTTCAAACCTCCTCCAACTGGGGGAAGGGTGATAGCAAACAATCTTAACTCTTCTCTTTCAACAAGTGTTTGGCTAATAGGGGTGGTGGTCTCCTGTGCAAACTTAATATTTGAGCCTGGGTTCAAAGTATTTTCAGGAATACACCGGCTCCTTTTATACAGAACAGATTTGGCCTGCTCTGGTAGTTGAGCATACAGAGCCTTGTATCAACTTCTCAGAAGAGCAAACTAGCTCATGCAGGAAATCCTAGTCCCCAGACTCCTGGGTAACACTGTCCCAGCTGGATATAAAGACCTAATAACCCCACTGAAGAGCTCCATAGATTTACATTGCTTTAAAAGAAAGAAAGAAAACAAAAACCTAACTATCCCAAAACCATTTCACCATTCAGCTACACTGAAAAGACTTAACTCTGTCAATATGCATGGGAAATAGTGCTTGCTCATTTTTTCTTGTCTCCTTAAAAGGAGATTTTTCCTCTTCAAGAATATTATCTACATGTTCCTAAGAAGTCACAAAAACTAGTCTGAAGAAAGCAAAATGCTATTTTGGATGTTAATGCATTATTTTACTTTCTAATTTAAAGACTTATAAGAAGCACCAAGTTCAGATTTGGTATAAACACATCCAGTGCCATTTAATATAAAAACATCTTCCTTAAAGGCAGTAAGGATCAGCTTGCCATTTTCAAACGTATCAAAACCCTGTGCACCCTGACCACAAACATCCATTCTTAGCCTAAACTACTGAACTCCTTCTTTCCACCATAAGCAATGACTACAGTACCACACACTCTTCAAACAGCAAACTTGCCCATTTCATATACCAGTAATTAGAGGACAAAACTAAGATGCTGTCTAAATTTAACAGGGAAGGCTGGAGTTGGGGATTGTAATTCTGGCCTTCCAGTCACATCCATTGCTTCTAGCCAGGGCCCACAACTCTCACATCCTCCAGCTAAGTCAGGAACCCAACTTCAGAAAGCTTTATCTCCTCTGTCTGCAAGGCACCACTCCACAGAAAAACTGTTCTCATTAGCTCATTGAAAGACATGCAACAGAAAAGCAAGTCACTATGTATTTGCAATGTTTCCTCATCATCCCCAAATATCTGTAAATTCCTAAAAGAAACCCTGCAGAAAGAAGTCTCAAGAAGTGTGCCTTGTTCTAGCTACCACATACATATACATAATTCAGAAAATGTTGTCACGTATTATGTTTTCTCTCCCCTTTATCCTCAGTTACAGGAAAAAAAAATTGAACTTTAGAAAGAAAAAGAAAAGAAAAAAAAGATTCTGTTCCAAAAATGCAATTAGTGGAAACCACTGCATCCTATTTTAGGTGATTTGTAACACACGTGAAAGGCAGTTTTCAGTTTTCTCAGGAAGAGTTGTTTGTGGGTATATGTTAAAATATGTGCTTATTCCCCTAATATAACCCCATCAGCCTGATTTACGATATACAACTTTTAATTTAAGAAATGTGGCTTCACTTCCACTATATAATTTACCATGTATCAGACAAAGAGAGCATTATGTAAAAATTTAATTTGTATCACAGAACTTTCCAAAATATGAAATAAAGAGTGTATCTGCAAAACATTTAAGTCTAAAATGAAAATAAATACACTGGAAGACTGGCTGCTTGGGTCACAGTAGTTAAAACACCTTTGATATAGACAAATCAAAGAACAGAAATACACTAGAAGTTTTAGAGTTGGATTATTAATTTTGAATGATATACCATCACATAAAGTCCATACTAATGCCTTTTAAAATGCTTGTTTCCACACTGAGTGGTTGCAGACCAGGCTCACTTTGTTATTAGCCACATTTTTTATTCATTTTATTTCATCTACATTTGAAGAAATGCTCGTCCTTAAAGGATGCAGTCTCTCAAGGGAGAGGTGTTTCACAGATCTTCATCCTGGCAACATGCCTCAAGTTCCCCGAGGCGATCAATCCTTCAGTCCTCCTCACCAGTCAAACTGATGTCACTTACAGTGTTACCCAAAGTACATCATCTTAAGCAGTATCTGAAGTTTGTTACCTCACATGCTTAGCTTAGTATCTACAAATATATTCAGGAATTAGTTGTAAAACCCACCTTGAAATTATGAAGCCACAAAAATTACAGGAAAAGTTTTATTAAATGAAATAGTCTTTTGGGAAGCTGAAAACTCTCCCCACCAACAACATGCAACAACTTGAGACATGGTTTAAAAATCACGGCCAGTCTCATGCACAGAAAGAAAAATATAGTTGTTCTGCAGACTTATCAGTGATGAGGATTTACAGCATTACCAGGAGAACTAAGTATCGAGAAGCCTGAATGTTTCACACAGAAATATCAGCTCATCCCTCTGACACATTTGTATTAAATAAAATCTGCAAGACTACAAAGTTTTTCCTTAGAATCACAAATGTACTGAGGCTAAAAAAGCTTGTATTTTTAAGTGCTACTTTTATATTCCAAAATATTTTCTCAAAATCTATATATTCTAAAACAGAAGGAGCCATTCACAACAACCCAGGTTTTACCCAAACTGCATACAACCATCACACACTAAGTGGAAAAGGTAAGAAGCAAGGCAAATTTCTGAAATTCAGCTACATGATAATTAAACATAGTGAGTAGTTGTGAGAAAAACATAGGAAAGACAAGTTGATATACAGTAATAAAATCTTGAGAGGATTAAAAAGCTTTTTCTTTGAAGTCTGAGGAACACATATCACTTCAATGTTGACTTCAATAACTCCTCCTTTGGTATAAGCAGTCATATATGTCTTACAAGTCTATCTTAGCACAGCTAAGTATTTTACTGAGAAAAGGTAGGATAACCTGAAATCGTTCAAATTAAATTTGAATGGTCCACTATACCCTTAACGACATCTAATCCTTTCCTTTTTGAGACTTTGGATGTATTTTCCAAAAGGCTGTTGAAAAGACTGTATTCAAATGAACCTGAGAATCTTCTCAAGTCTCAAAGTGATTCAGAACAAGAAAGTAACCATATCCAACTTAAAAACAGGAAAAAAACATAGTGAATAATGCCACTTAAAGTCAGTAGGAAACACACAGAAACTTGTCTCAAAAATGAAACAGTATGATTTATACACATGAAGTTTATGTCATGATTTAAATATCTATTTCACACAGTGTTCCCCGTAATAATATCTTTATAATTATTAATTAGCATTACCTGAATGTAAACATTTGGTAAATGTATTAAAAAAGCTTTCCAAATGAAAACCTTCTGAACACTTCTGCTGACTGAAATGTCACAAAAATCACCAAACACTTCTAGTCCTAGTAACATCCTATCTTACCAAAAATTATTACCCACTTGGTTTAGAAAACTTCACATCTCAGAAATAGAGCGCCATTAATCTGTAGAAAGATTTGAATGCACATATGTGCTTTCACATGTAGCATAGGCAAGAATCTCAATTACACACGGTTTTAGAGGCAAAATTAAACATATTTTTTCCACCAGTTAACAGCTCATAACACTGAAAAGCACACAACTAAATTAATCCAACACATGCATTTTATTACTTATTATTAAGACTTGATAGCATCCAGAAATTCTTACTTTAATGTTCTTGGAGAGGCAATTAAAGGCAGCATTGCTTAAAAGAGGAAAATACAAATACTGCCTGTACATATTTGAGTGCTGAAATAATAAAAACAACTACATCAGAATTTATTCCAAATGACCATGAATTCAACTACTCTTGAAAAGAGAAAAAGGGGGGAAAAATCCTACACAGGGAATCTTCACTAGGATATTGACATAGATTTCTTTACTGAAAGCTTCACCTTAGTAGATAGTAAGAGACTCATATACTACAGATAATCCACTCTAAATTCAAATACACACCTACCCTGGCTTTTTATACTAAATATATTACTTAATTCACTGGGGGTTTTTTAGTATTATGCTTTTAATAATTGTATATAATAATTGTAAAATATATTTGCAGTGGAATTCTTAACCAGATTTTGAGTGTACAGCAATTTATTCTATCACTTTTGAAAAATGTGTTTGTACAAATCAGTTCAGCTACTGCTGAGCTTTCACAAAATTAGTATATGAACTGAGATTTCAAATATTCCTGAAATTACCTTACAGGTTAGCAAATGGAATTGTCAGTAGCCAGTTTCTCTAAGGCAAGACGTCTCATCACGTGAATAGTAGTGTAACTACATCCAAACAAGTGGTTCAAATGCACCTTATGTTTGGTTCAATGCACATGGAGAGAGGNATCTTCATTCGCGAAGCCTAGCCATACATCAGCTGACGACTACTGAAATTGCAGTGACCACTATAATGGCTCAATCTCACATTTTTACGAAAATTTGATGACGTAGCACAAATTAAGGATGAATACCAAGAGCAACAGCACAGTATTTTCTATTTTTCTAATTAACTGTATTTTAACATTAAGAGTGACATAAGTTTAAAGTAAACAGAAAGCTGGAATTCTTTCATAGTGCCGTAGGGGCCAAGGCCTCAACAGATGTGACTTACTGTAAGCAAAGTTGTTGGTTCTTCAGATACCATGTCTTGTTGACAATGATTTCTTCTTTTCAGTTGTTCATCTTACATTCTACAGCATCTTTTACCAGATCTTTAAGTGGGTTGGGTTAGCAGATGCCTGTACTCCCTACACTGTACATGCAAATACCATTCTGAAGTGTGTTTAATAAACATGGTATATTTTAATTTTTCACACTCTATGAAGATACTAGTTAAAACATCAGTCTCAGAGCAGATGCTCCAAGATGGCATTCAAAAGACTCAGCATAACTGTGGAGGAGTTTGCTTTCATGAAGACTGTCTCACACTGCATTTCTAACATATCAATGTAGAAAGCTAGGTAATTCTGCCTATTAATGGGAATCTCAAGGGAAGCACATAAACCAGGAATCTCTGAGATGACATACCCCTCTCCTGCTGTGAGATCCTTAAATTATTATCAGAGCTTGACTGAAAGCAACAGATGATAAAAAGAGAAAGCTGATGTATATTCCACTACTTCGCAAGGGGATCAAATTCTTTGCCATGTCATGTTATAGTCTTTATTTTAAATCACTTATATAAAAAAAGGCATTCACAACTTTCACCATCTGCTTTATATACTTTAAAATTCCTTTTGGAAAAAAGAAAATAACAGCACAAGACTTCCTTAATCTCCAAAGAGTAAAAGGTAACCCTGAGAAAAATGATAACTTTCCCCATTTAATTTACCATTCTCCTACCACAGCTCATCAGGAACTTTAAACAGACAAACCCTGAAATACTGATCAAAGGGCTTAAAACAAGCCTACATAGAAAACTAATCCAAGAATTGCCTGTTGGTCTTCTACCTAGCTCAGAACCAGATCTGAGTAGTGTACACAGCAGGAGAAACTAGTCCTATGGGAACAAACATGCAAGTAGGAAAGCTTATAGCTTTCATGGAGCTACTGCAGAAGTTAAAACTGCTTGTAGTCACCAGTTCAATTTCACCCTAAACAGAGAACTTTGAAGTGCACTCATGTAAATTAGCTTGAATTTTAATGAATAAAATCTGTTTAGAAATCCATGGGAGTGTAAGGGGAAATCAATGAGGTTTTAAGGTCAGGTAAGGCCACTGAACCCAGATAGCACAATGCATGTCATATTATCTTCAATCTGCCACTCACCAATCTCAGTTCTTCCCAGGTGGATTCAGCAGATAAATTACACTGAATCTGCATAAATTGTCCAGTTTCAAGCTGCTGAGCAGAGGTAGTGTGAATTACATTTAAGAGCTATTATGTTCTCTGGGCCTTTTTGAATAGATATGTGTTATTCTGCAGACTTAGAAAGTGAACGACACTATTAACAAATCATTACATTTTGAGGTAAAGACAACAGAATTTATCCCTCTAAGTTCAGAGGGCAGAACAATGGAGCTGCCCTCGAATTTTTTTTTCAGGCAAAATGGAAGCGAGGACAAAAGGTAGATGAAAAGCATGTGCACCTTCAAATTCATCCAGTAAATAGTTTTTCCACTTCATTCAGAAAACTATCATATAATTTCACATTTTTCCTTCCCCCCCCCCC